>JAQMYK010000007.1:19009870-19030786 GCA_030014345.1 Clarias buthupogon
TCGAGACATGTCCGCCGTGTGGAACTATTTCAAAGTGAATGAAAGACGGCAAAACAAAGGCGGACTGCAAATTGTGCACAGCGAAATTGTCCAGAGGCTCAAAAGGTAGCGCATTTAACAAGTAATTTAATCAAGCACGAGAGTTATTACGCAACGAGCCATATTACATGCGAAACAATTCGGCGGGGAGTACTGAAATGCAAGTACTCGTATTCCAAAAAAGTGGTATCGGTGCATCCCTAGTTGTCACACTATGATAAAGGGCATTCTGTTTAACTACAGCCAGGGCAGGGGTAACTCAGTGGGTAAGGCTTTGGACTACTGATCAGAAGGTACCAGGTTCAAACCTCAGCACACCAAGATGCCACTGCTGGGCCCTTGAGCAAGGCCCTTAACACTCAGTCATCGCTCTGGATAAGGGCCAAATGTCAATAGCATATACAGTACACAACAAGGCCAAAGGGATATAGACACCTTCAAATGTTGTGGCAACTGTTTGAGGAAGAACCACATGAGTGTAATGCTCAGAACACACTAGTATAAGGATGTATTTTACAGTCACTGGAATCCGAACTATCATTCCAGCACGATAGTACCACACGGCATAAAGTGAGCTCCATAAAGACATGAATTGCCAAAATTAGAGTGGAGGAGCTTGAGTGGTCTGCCAAGATCCCTGAGATTTGCCCAGGGAGATTAACGCCTGATCTCACCAATGCTCCTCATAGGGAATAAATGAAAAGACAAACTAAGGCCTTTAACCCCATCTTCTCCAGCTGTGCTGTATCCTAGCTGATCCCTCTGCTCTGACCCCAGCTTCCTTACTGGATATACTCCAAAAAAAAAAGAATAAATAAATAAAATCACTGTGCTGTAATGTAGATGTGACGTGATTAAACCGAAATCTTGGTAAATCCCCAGTGTCGCACTGCAAGCCTTTATGGAAGAGTGGAGGTTATTTGAACAGCAAATAAACTGAAACAATATGTAAGATGTGATGGTTAGTTTTGGCAGACTTTTGGTCATTCAGTGTATTAAATAAGAAGAATAAATTATTTTGCAAAGACAAGCAGTTGTTGAATTTACTTGTCTGCTGAGCCGGCATCACCAAAAAGCTCAGCTTATTAAATTTTCCATCCCTGAGAAATTATAACGCTGCATACACTTGGTGATCAAACATAAAATACAAAGACAAGATTTAACAAACTTTTCCATTTATTAATATATAACCTTTTCCCAATTGGATGTGGGCTAACTGAACAGAAATACAAAATAAGCCCCAGACAGTTGGTGTGTAACATTGAGGAAGAGCAGTCCATGAGTCTCAAAGGAGAGGTGCTGGGTAAACCCTGTACCTCCGCACAGCATGGCTCCACCGTACAGGAATGATCCATCAGTCAAGGTCCTGCAGATTGCTTTACAACATTAAAGGTCTAACAAGACATAAAACAAGACATGAAATAAAACAAAAAAACTGAAAAAAAAAACGTAACCTCTCGCAGATTTGGTGAGACACTTCTGAAAAACTTTTTTTTTTTTTAAGTAAAAAAAAAAATAAAAAAACGGTGACCATTTCTACATGACTAAGAAATAACCTGTAGGAGCATTGTAAATAATCAGACTGTCAGTACCTCACTCCTAAAATTCATGTTCACAACTACCGCCTGCATGTGCACCCGCACGTGCACACGTACTCAAACACACAAACACCTACAGCAACTGTGCAAAAAGTCTTTGGTAACCAAATTAATTGAGTAACAGACAAAAAAAACAAACAAACAAAAAAAAACAACAACAACAAATGAACAACATGATGATGATCAAGATGCATCAACCTAACAGGATCTAACAGCAGTCTGTTCGCGCTACACAACAGCAGTCTGATCGCACTACACGAGACTGCGTGTTCAATAAATTAGACAGTGGGAACGAGTTGGAAAGTCAAAACCTAGATCCAGCAGTTCTGTTCACATAAGTCAAAAGTAATGAAATGGAGAAAACAAAAAACAGTGTTATTACAGGAAAAAAAAAAAAAAAAAAAAAAAAAACTAGCGATCAACAGAAATGCAGACATGGTTTATGGCCCTTAATTGCAATAATTTAGTTATTTTGTCAGCTTTTCCAACAAACACTTGTTTGCGAGGCTTCCTGTAAACATTCACAAATAATACATTAAATTGTTCCTCAACACCACGTTTGCACATCTGAAGTCAGACCCTCGTTACAGAGTTTCTCCCCTCGCTCACACACACGCACACACACAGACACGCACACATGCACGCACGCACACAGTGAGTGATGTGCACATCACTGAGGTACACAGTATACTTAGCGTCCTCACATGAGGTGCCATAAATACAATGCTGCTTTTTTTGGGGGGTTGTGAAAAAACAGACACTTTGATGTTCCACCACTTGAGGGTCCATTTTTATAACCGATTTCTGCCACTGATAATGTGTTTGCTCTTGGTTTGATGAATACTTTATAAAAGGAGTTATTTCAAAATATATCCACAGAAGTCTTATTTTTATTTTTACTTTTTTTAATGAAAAAATAAATTAGGTAGCTGAAAACGCCAGAAAGAGGAAGACAGGCAGGTAGAGGTCCTTGCTTGCAGGGCCTATGCTGTCCTCATTGAGCCATTGTTTGAACTAGAGATCTTTCGGAAGCCATGGTCGTTTTTCTCCAGCCACAGCTCAGCCAGCTGCTGTGTTGAACCATGGGACGAGGCTTTGGAACCCAGGCACATCTTGTACTGTTTGGGATCTAAGTTTGGGTCACATATGACGGGGTGATGTACGTGCACTATGCCAGTGTCTGTGCTTCTGAACAGTTTAATCCCTGACTGGACAAATTTGTTAAAGAGGTCCACATCTTCCATTCCCCATCCTTGGATGGAGACGTCGAAGCCACCCGCTTGGACCAGATCGCTTTTGTAGACGCAAACGATGCCGAAGCCGAAGTGTCTCCACAAGCCCGTTTTGGAAGTGAACACGTAGTGGTTGTTGCTTGGGACCTTTCCCGCGTAGACAACCTTCGGGTCATACTGGCTAAAGATGATCGGAAAGTAGGTCTGCTCTCCTAATACGGTGTTCGATCGACAGCGCTTGAGGAAATCCGCTGTAAACAGTAAGTCCACGTCACAGTAGAAGAGCAAGGAATCATTGCTGAAATGGGCGGAGCCGACCTCAAGGGCCAGGGCGCGGGAGAATGGTCCGGACACGGGCTTGATCTCCATGTCTGCTTTGGGATATTTCAGACTGTACTCCCGCATCAGCTCGATCTGCTTCATACGCTCAGTGTTGTTGTCAGTGTTGAAGAGAAGAATCAGCAGCCTGACGTTCTGGTTCGGGATAAGGCAGGTCTTCTCAAAGTTGGCCATAAAGCGTACAAATATGTCGTAACGTCCCGCCAGCGGCACGAGGATGTTGACCTTCTTCTCTTTGGGTTCTTGCTGGTCTGTGCCTGAGCCGCTAAGCTTGAAAGGCACAAACTTCTTAAGGGAGCTGGAGAGGAATGACAGTGAGTCCGAACCCTGGTTGATCCTCGCAGCGAGTGCCTGAGCGTCCATCTCGTCCTCTTCCAGAAAGTGGATCTTACTGAAGGTCTGCTGAAGATAAGCGTGTCTCCTGACGGGTACTGTCATGGTCTTCCCTTTGTGCTTTTTGTAAAGTAGCAACAGGTCAAGCACATATTCGGCTCCGTACATCGGGTTGACTCTCCGGTAGCCATACTGGATCTCTTTGAAGTCAATGACTCTCCCTCGCGTCTTCGCGTTGGCATTAATCATTTCCATAACCTGCATGATGATGTCGTCCAGTGCCACTTTCTGGGAGGAGTCCATGCCGCGACGTGGTGGCTGCCCGTCTAAGGCGGAGAAAATGTACTTCCCGGTGAGGAACTCCCACTCGAGCACTTCCTCCCGCTGGTGTGGGTGGAAGCGCATGAACGAGGGAGGCATGCCAAGCTGCAAGTCCTCCTTGTGGACCTCCATGTTGCTGTATCTGCTCATCTGCACAATCTCGCGGTGAAGCTGAATGGTGCGGTGGCGGAGTTCGGCGATCTTGCGGCTCAGCATGTAGCTGTGCAGTCGATACTGATAAGGCGGGTTCTTGTTGGGATGGAGTGTGATGGCTTTGTGGATCTTGCTGTTGTGCAGGTCCCGGATGTAACCCTTCTTATTCGGCTCATAGTTCTCATAAAACAGCTGCTGCATCTGAAAAAGAACAAAGATGGACTTTTAGCAACTTTTAAAAGACACAATCAAGTTTGGTTTTAGACACCAAATGTCATGCCCACAGCGATCATTTGAAAAATCTATCATTTCCATTGTGGAATTTAGATGAAATGTAACAAATGGCAAAAAAAAAAATCCACAAAAATGCGAAGCTCATTAGTTATATTCCATCAGTTACTGTTGACGGACATCCATGGGCAGTTTCAGAATTAAACACAAGCCTTGCATGTCATCTGACTCCAAGTCTAAAAAAAACTGACAATTCGCCATCCTAATTAAAATGCTTGGTGTGAAATCTTGGTCTTTAGAAAACTCTGGAGCTTTATATAGCACAACAACTTCCTTCCCCCTGGACTGAACCATTTTGATCAGTGTTTCTTGCAGAAAGTTACAGCACAATCTGTAAAGGTTCAAATTGGACTCCAGCAGTGCTCCCACATCCACTGCCTACTGACTATGCTAGGAAGGGATAAAGCTTTAAGCCAAACGGTGCCAGTACACTAGGTCAAAGGAAGGTAACAGCACACTGGCTCGTCGTCTTATTCTCTCAATCAACAGGAAGCCCTCTAATTAGCTGACTTCTGGTTATTTCCTTAATTATTGCTTGGTGGCTCATTATAACAATTCCCTCATGGGCTGCGACCTGGTCACTTTACGCTAATGCATGTTGAGTGGCATGTGAGGAAAACACGAGTCAACACAGATCTCAGCAGTTTGTGGTTCACTCAAAATATGCAGCCAGATGTGCAGGTAAAAGACAAAACAGGTGGTCTGGTAAAACTTCTGACAAGCCATCAACGCTCCAAGTTCAACTGATAACAAGGAAGGCTTTTCAAAGAATCCAATACATCCCTAAAAGACAAACAAACAATGCAACAAATGCTGGCTAGATGACAAGAAAGTCGACAGCGATTAGTAAATGAAAATAAATGATCAGCCAGTGGAATATCAGTAAACAGCTGGAGCAAATCTATTTACATAAATGCAAAGTAATAAAGTACATTAGTACACTAATCAGTATTTATTAGAGATTGGGGAAAAATTTATTCATTTCTGTATCGCGATTCTTCTGACTGGCAATTCACGCATCATCACACTGACTCTACAGCCCATTTTTTAAAGCATTTTTTACATTTATATTAGAGATGCAATATTGATCGGCAAGTGAACAGACTGGTTTTCAGTGTGATCGGCCAGGACAATCAGCCTCAGGTGAAACGCACATTTTTAGGCATTAATTTACCAAAACTTGCAAAGCCTCTGACTTTTTCTCTACAAGAACAAATTAGTTGAGTTTGACACATATTGTTTAATAATTACGATGGATGACATATGTGCTCATCAGGAAAAACTTTTGTTTAATTACATTTTTAAGTTAAATGTTAATCTATTTTATTTGCAGTTATTTTTGATTGTTTAAATGCTGTATTGGTTATTAAGCAATAAAACAAGCGCTATAAGGAACGGACTAAGTTTAATTACGCATGTTCACCTCAGTTGTGAAGTTGCTGAGTAATGCTATAGTATAAAATTTGACATATGGCAATTTATTAATTTTTTTTTAAAGATTCAAAGTCTAAAAAATTTTACAAAATCAGAAAAAAATGAATATCAAATTGGGATGTTTATAAAATTGTGATAAGAGGTACCATAATATCGTATCTGATGGTCACTGGTGATTTCCATCCATAGTATTTATCTATGCACCCATGTGTACTCAATGTCATTTCTTTGCTTGAATATTCCTCCACCCTTTCTGATACCTTGAGATTTTTAACTTAGAATGTTATTATGGTCAGTATGACTATTGTTATAAAAATATTAATAAATTGACACCTTATAAACCAATAACGAGCAGATGTTCTCCTGCAATGAAGCACACCGCCGTAATGGAAGGCTGTAAAGTTACTTATAATTAAAATAGAGAATGAATTCACAGGCACCGCAATGACATCAGCCCTCAAATGCCCGCGGCTAACAAGTACATTACAGCTAGACAAAACTGTTTAATCCTGACAGATGAAGATGTGAAAGTCACTGGGGGAAAAGGATAGTGTTAGGCCACCTAATGCTGCATTAAAGGCTTTTAGTTTATTGACACAGAGATTAAAGAAAGGCGGCAAAGTATCAGTGGCATTTTTCAAAATACATTTCATCTTTAATCCATGGAAAAAAGATAATTTCCCGTGTACACTTGCTCTAAAACTACCTGATAAAACGAGTTTCAGGTCATTTTATTCCTGTTTACTTCGACAGCAGGATGCAATTTAACAAGCTGACAACTTTTCCCAACAGACCATTTTAAACCAACGATTGGCATCTTCAATATTTCTTGCTGAAGTACTTTGAACTGATAATGTCATAACCCAAAGAAGGAAAAAAAAGTAGGGGAAGTGGTCCAGTTAACGAGGTCAGGGTTCAAACTGGAGGAAGTATCTCAGGTTCTGTTTTATTATCCTCATGTAAAGCAGTGAACCCGCTGACTATAAATAAAAGTCGCCAGATGAAGAACGTAACTTGATAAAGTGAAACTGAGACAGGAAGTGGAAGACAGGAAAATTCATTTGCAGCAGTTGTGGTAGATTTGCAATTCAAGTGCACATTTTGATCTAGGTAAACATTAAAACCTTTGTAACTAATACGGCACCAATACGGCCAATACCAGCAACTTTTACTAAAATTATGATTATTATTATTTATTATTTTTAATAATAATGTAAAATAGACTTTCACATGTAAAATAGACTTGCACAACAAACAAAAGTTAAATATTTAAACTCAAGACATATTCTCAAAATATATGAGACATGCTTTTCTGATTTACTCACTGGCCGTTTTAAAAGATTCGTCTGTACTCCTGCGCATTCGTGCAATTAATAAATCCGATCAGCCAAATCATAGTACTTAATGCTCACATAAAACATCACACTGAGGGGGGGAAATGTGCTTTCAGCAACATTTATCTGTGACTGTAGCATGGTTGTTGGTCCCAAGTAGGCTGGAAACTGCTGATCTCCTGGGATTTTCACACACAATACTCTTCACACACAATACTCTTTAGAGGTTTCTTAGAATGTAGACGGAGGGGGGAAAAACAACAACAAAAAAGCAGTACTGTAGCTCTGGAGGTGGAAAAAGCATCATGGACGAAAGGGCAGAGGAGAACGAGACTTATTTGTGCCTGAAAGAATAAACCGTGCACAAAACAATACGAGAAATCTGATGCCATAGTGAGCTCAGGCGCAACCAAGGAGAAATAAAAATAAATAAATAAATAAATAAAAAGAAGAGGAGGCCTTGTTTCGCCAAACGTTTACTACGCCTGTGAGACCATGGCCGCCAGGTCTTCTTGCTGGGCCGACAGCATTGGAACCTGACAGTGCTTTTCTGCTGTTGTGGACAATCCACCTCCTGGGATGGCATATTTCATGTTCCCAGATGCTTTTTTACTCTTCACAATTCTACGGCTGGTTATTAACATGCGTGTGAGTTTGAATTCATCTCACTCTTCAGAAGGTTGTACCAGAGAGCAGTAGCACCAGATCAGAGACAAGCAGACATTCCAGTGAGAACCCTTTGATCGGCTCAGCGACTGTTGCAGATATAAAACAGATTTTGCGGGAAATTATTAAATCATGCTAACCAACATTACATGACAAGCAACAGCAATTCATTCAATTAGAAATACACTTTCAAAGTGGCAGTCATTCTTCCTGATGAGTTGCAGTCCTCTGGTTAGTGTCATGAAATTTATTCAAGATAATCCTCAACATTTGTGTTCAACATGTCACCAGACTGAGTGAATTTACACTTCTCCATCTTTTGTTGGAAAACGCCGACATCAAAAGACCACATAAAATTTTTTTAATGAGCGGCTTGGTGAAAAAACCCATTATTAAGCGTATTCTCCTTTCCCTAAATTATGTTCATGTGTAGGCTATAATTCTCTCGGTCAGGCTCACTCCACACTGCCTTCCAGATACACATGTTAAACTTCGTGTATGTTATTTCAGGCTGTAATAAATCAGCGCTCGGTGACTGGCCTGGCTGCATTGATAGTGGTCCTTTAACGGCGCTTTGGTGGTGAACATCAGCCTGAAGGTGAAGCACTGAGGTGACTAACCACAATTTATCTGCTACACAAAATGCATCGCTGCCATTCAGGCAAGCTAATTGAAAAATGCCTGTTTAATGGGCTGCACTGTAGCATAATGAGGGCTATTTAGAGGACGCCCCTTGTGGTTGTTTAAGATTGCAGATTCCTGCCAAGATGCTGACCTTAAACAATGAGGAACAGTAAACACTCGACAGCTGCAGGCAAAATTTATGAAACCAGAACGCTGAAGAATCACGGCAGGAGGCCAACAGCGGGAAATGGTACTTTTAATTGTTGAAATAAAAAAGTGGAGAAAAAAATATATATGTCATGGCTTTAGAAGCTTTTGATAAGCTAAATGGACATCATTTGAGTAAATTGGGGGTGTTTTTTAAGGCCTACATTCAAACTTTGTTTGACACCAAAAAACAAAAATCAGCAAAGACATCAGAAGAAAAAAAAATACAGATCTGTACAAGTCTGGTTCATCATGGGGAACAAAAGACTACAGTTTGCAGCTGCACATGGGGATGAAGATCTTATTTTTTGGGAGGAATGATTTAAATAATTAAATGAATAAAAAGAAATAAAAAAATAACACAGTTGTTGACATCACTGTCTGGAGGAAACAAGGGGGGAGGCTTGTAAGCTGAAGACCATCATCCCAACCATGAAGCACCATCATGTGTGGGTGCTTAGCTCCAGGAGGGACTCGTGCACTTTACAAAATTGATAGCATCATGAGAAGGGAAGATGATGTGGATATATTGAAGCAACATGTCAAGACATCAGCCATGAAGTTAAAGCTTGGTTACAAATGGACAATGATCCCAAGCATACTTCCAAAGATGAGGACAAATGGTCGTGGACAATAAAGCCGAGGCATTGTAGTGACCCTGACCGCAATCCTAGAGGAAATTTATGGGCAGAACCAAAAAAAGTGTGTGCGAGCGAGGAGGCCTACAAACCTGACTCGTGTGGAGACGTATTATAAGAAGCTTGTGGATAGAGGGATGGATGGATGGATGGGGTTTAAATATATTTGGCTAAGGTGTATGTAAACTTCTGGCTGTATCCGTGCATAGCCTGTGGACCGAACAGGTACACACCTAGGACACTTGCGCATCATTTAACAAACTGACATTTAACATTCTTAAAATAAAATATTAATCCTAACTGATCTACGTGAGAAAGTTGACTAGGGTTAAATGTCATGGATTGTGAAAAACTGCGTTTAAATCTATTTGTCTAAGGTGTATGTACACTTCTGACTTTAACTGTAGGTGATGTTACTGTTTTTAAATATCAATGTACATAGGGTGGACACTACCTAAACAAATAAACACGTAGATAAATTTTCCACAATGCGAAAGAGCCTCAGGAGGTCATCAAGACATCAGCCAGGAAGTTGGTAAGATGTTTTTAGATTAATTTAGTCCCAGTACTAAACACTATTAAATAGTTTAAGCACAACATGTTTGTGTGAGAGTCTATAGGGTTAAGGCTCCCCTAGCTTGACCTTTTAGTTGGATTATACAGTACCAGTCTAAAGTTTGGACACAAGGTTGGATATATTTTCTACATTCTAGAAAGATACCGGATAACGGTAGTGTACATTTCTTTTGTATAGTATAAGATATATACTAAGAGCTACTGCTAACAATTATGCAATTTTTTGGAAATAAGCCAAATAAATAAAGCAGAGATTTGAAGTTTGGTGTTGAAATACAGCACAGCTGGGACTTGGAATGTAACAAGTTTCTTAATCCAATGTTCTCATTCCTTTTGTGCCCAGCTGCAAAGGTTGGATTTCACAACCGACTTCCTCTACTCTAATCTACTAACATTACACTGCTATATCTGCCGCCACTCCTACAGCCTGTAACCATCCTACAGTTCCTGCATGAGCGCACCAGGAGTCTCCATGAAAACACGATTGGACAAGGTTAAAGTGGAACGACTAGAGAGCTCTGCACAGTGCACTTTTGGTTTGCTTTCCTGGGAAGGTCTTCACCTTTAAGGGCTTCTCAAATGCACATGACCACACTGTTCTTGCAAGAACTACTCCAGAACAGCTGACACAATTGTTATTGTTAATTACCTAATGCCATATGTTTTATTTTCTCAGATTTGAAAAAATCCAGTATTGTTATAAAATGTTATAAAATAAATCCAAACTTGTGTCGCAACTTTTGACTGGTACTGTATATAATATTTTAAAAGTTTGGCAGCTTAAATTATTCAAAATTATATGCATAAGCAGCTCTAACTTTGCAAACCATGTCTTCATAAATATTACATTTTGCACAGGGGACAGGGTTATACTTGAACCGGTTTGGGCTTCTTAATTCTTCTAAGAAAATCGCTTCAGCATACAAAAACATTCTGTATAATTGTGTTCTTACAACTTTGACGCAACAGTCTGAGGAAGAACTACATATGGACGCGACTGTCAGGTGTTCGCAAACTTTTAGTCTGTTCGTGCATTTCCTAATGGACACCAGATAAAAATATTTACAAGACACTTGACCCAGATATATAAAAAGTAAAATGACACCCATGGTTCGAAGAACGAAATAAGTGTTTTATAAATCAATCAACACTAATTGGACAGATCCAGACTTGTGGTGTTAAGTCACAATGATTCAGACATGTGGTTATGCAACTAGAAACTGACATGTTTAATCCTCAATGACTGATGATGGAGCAAACAGCTGACATTTTACGCTACAAAAATGTTGACCAAAGACGTGAAATTAATCTCTGGAGCTGTTCCACTGCTATTCTCCCCACCATGTGCTCTTAGTCATGTCATGTTTTCTGTTTCATGGCTGTGTGCGTATGTTTGCTGAAGCTCAAAAGAAGATTGTGGCAAGTGCACATATCAAAGAGATTATTCTACAGAGGCTTAGTTTTATCTGCACTGTTAAATGTTTGCTTTAGGGTGGTACTGCCCCAAGCAGTCAAAAGAGGTTTAGTTCTTCTTTACATTTTAAGGTCAGCAAAAAATCTTCCATCTTCCACAGAAAACTCTATTTTAATTATCATACTTTATAAATACCAAAGTGCTTTCAGTTTGGGGGGAAAAAAACATATGGCTGGATCCTTTGTTTTTCTACACAACGTACATCTTTCACTGTAATGAAACCTTAGGGACGTAGACAGGCTTTTAATGAAAAACCAACGATTTCGCTGTCACCACCTGTACAATGGATCATTACAGAGAATAATCAAAGCATGGGGACCCTCTCTAAAGAGAAGACTGCCTCAGACGCGGAGCAAGGGAATGGAAAATTAATGGCTTTGTCTTATACCTGATTATTTAAGAGACACACACTAGGGATAAAGAATACACCAGGGCAGTGCATCAATACACATAGATACTCTGAACGGTGCAGATGGTGATTAGTGCCTTAATTGAAAAAGCTACGCGTGTTATGGATAGTGGGATTTATGCAGCACAGGACGGACAGGTTTGAGTGATGAGGAAATCAAGAGCCATGTTCTTGCACCAGGAGCACCAGGAGTAGTTTTTGTAGTAGCACTAGTACTATTCGATGCAGCAGGGGTATTTATAAGTAGAAGTAGTAGGGGTAGTACATGCTGCAAACTGACCAACATGCTCATCTTAACTGATACACTAGTTACAATAAAAACATCCCATTTTGTTCTGTCTAATAGCAAAGATCATCAACAGGTGTAATGTCATGCCTAAACAAGCATGTTTAGCTAGTCAACACTGAACAAACTATATTTACAGGTAAAAGATTATTTTAGGCTTATTACTGGGCATCAAGTTTCTTATTAACTTTTCTTGACCAATCCTAACAAACTTAAAATTTAGCATAGTCATTTTAACGATAAGTTTATTTATTCATCTGCTTTTCACTACTTTATTTTAACAAGTGAAATCTCAGGAATATAGCTTGTATTTCTTTTATTACATTCCTAGTGTGTCTTAAGTTTACATACACTCGGTATTTAGTAAGTTAATTTAACTTTAATTGCCTTTAAATGGTTTAACTTGGGTCAAATGTTCCTGGTGGCCCTCTACTGACTTCCTATCATATGTTGCTGGAATTTTAGCTCATTCCTCCTGACAGTACTTGTATAACCGAATCCGTTTTTTACGCCTTCTTGCTTGCGCACACACTTTCTCAGTTCTGTCCACATAATTTTGGAACAATGCTTGGGGTCACTGTCCATCTGGAAGACCCATCTGTAACCAAGTTTTAATTTCTTGGCTGATGTGTTAAGATCTTGCTTGCTCATGATGTTGTCTATTTTCCGACGTGCACCAGACCCTCCTCCAGCAAAACACGCCCACAATATGCCAACCAACTGACGTCCATTAGCCTGACGGACATAATTTTCTGGAATTTTCCAAGCCGTTTAAAAAATAAAAATAAAAACACACTGGAATTGTGATAAAGTGAATTAGAAGTGAAATAATCACTGACCGTAAACGATCATTGGAAAAATTGTCATACATAAAATAGATGTCTAACTGACTTGGAAAAACTATAGTTTTATAGTCAACATGAAATCTGTAGAATGATTGTAACTTCAACCTAAGTGTATGCAAACTTCGAACTTATACATGTAGAGACATTATGCCACGTCCTGTGGATGATAGTCCTTCCAAATGCATAATACGTTTGGTTATACCATGTTTGGGGAGGGTGGGACAAAAAAACGACTGTCTTCTAATCGAATGCCTCATATTCTTTGTGTACAAAGAAATCCCAGTCCTCTGTTTTGATGAAGTGCTTGTTACATCGTCCTCACAAATGATGCTGATGTGATAAGTGGAGTGATGAGCGGCACTGGCAGGATAGCTTTTCACTTCTAAATAATGCAGCAGCACTCAGACAAGGTGTGCGCTCTCATCCCGAGCTGAATTTTTAATAGGAATCTGCTGCATGGTGACAGAAAGGCGGGGGAAAGGAAATAACAACCCGAAAGCATCCAAATAACAGGTACTTTCAATGTGGAACCCAGCTCTTCCCTGCCAGTATAGGTGCAGAGTTGTTACCGGGATAATCATCCCATCATTATGAGCGTTTTTATTTTGAGAGAAATGGAATGTAAAGAGCTGCACTTTCATCTGCACCAGACTGGAAAACAGACAGTCAAATGCAAGCTGGGAATGCAAAGAGATGGTGACTGTGGTTACCTGCTGTGGGGTCCAAGCATCAAGAGAGAATATGCTTTGTATATTCATAGGACCGAGCATTATTAACAGGTGTTTCCTGAGTCAACAAGGGTGTGTTGGTCAGTGGAAAAAAAAGACACATGGAATACAAGAACGCACAACACTTTGTCAAACCAGGGTCCAACCTACTTCAGCGAAGAAACCAGCCTGTCTACAAACCTCTACATGCAGCTAAAGAAACACTGCCCTCTTGTACCCTTACACACAGCTGTAGCTCAGTCTACTTCAGGTTCAGGACTGTGGTCTCATAGGAATGCCACATGCACAACACCAATATTGCAGTGCTGACTGACTGACAATACCCAAGCCATGATGGAGGGGGGCGGGGGGAAGGGAAACCATTAAACAGAACCTGCGATCAGCCAATCGGTAAAGGGTAAACAAATCATTCAAGCCTCGTCCCATAGATTCTATCTGGTATCTAGTCTGAAATAAACAAATTGAGCACGGCTCTGTGTAGATAAGAAGAGCCTCCTGGCTCCACTCATGAGTTTTGGCATTCACACAAATCAATGACGCATAACGTTTTTTTTTCCCCCATAAAGAACACATACAGCAGTAAGGCAGCTCTGTTCTCCACTTGGTCAGTACGGCTGGCTCCTGCGGGCAGGCTGGTGTGATAACTCTGGGTGACACAGCCATCCAGATTGCGATACGAGATAGTGATAGCTTTTTGTGTAGCTAAAACACACAATCCAAACCAAATAATAAGCTTGATATCTATATCTCCATCCTAGTAAAGATAAAGTCTCTGATTCCGTGCTCCAGAGCACAGCAAGTTAAACAGACACTATCGACTCACTGCCAATGTTTTATTCATGCTAAAATAGCTTGATGATTTTTTTTTTAGTGTTTAAGTTTACACATAAGGTCAAACAAGGCCATTTGCTTTATAAAATCCTGCAAATAAAGTATGTCTGCACTGAGCAGACTGGCGGAAGCTCATCACTTCTTAGTCAGAACATTACAGAGGACGAATACAGGTACACACATCCTCTCAATCGTGTACACACACAGAAAAAAAAAATCATTGGAACAAAGAAAACACTGTCAATAGCCTCACAGGTTTTGGCCAGGACGGCTTAGGTCTTTGGAAAACGAAGATAAAAAGCCCTTCAACATAATGGCTTAAAGTCTTTATTAAAAAAAAAAAAAAAAAGTCTGGCTTGCTCGGATGGTGCTGAAAGCTTTCTCGGTACAAGCTTAGGGTTAGATTTCTAACCCTGGCAAGTAGTGATGCTGCAGGGATTCCAGATCAAGGAGCTGGACAGGAAGTCAGGAGACAGAACAGGAGCTACACTGGTGGGCCGATGGAGGTCAGCAGCTTTAGTTCTGCTCCAGCAAAAAGAGGAAACTTTTAGGTCGCTATTCTGACCTTTGTTAAAAGACACTAACCGTCCAGTTGACATCTGACTAAAACGAGTGTTTCAATTCACATAATATCCCCCAAACATATCCCGAAGTTCGCCAGGTTTAACCTGAGCCAAGCACGGGCTGGTTATTAGAGCATGGAGTAAACGAAAAGGAACTACAGAGGAGCTCTCTGTGCGCACACACGGTTATCACCTGCTTTGTATTTCCCCAAAGAACCAAAAGTAAATAAAAATCCCAAACCGAGCTTTTATTCAATTACCTTCAATAAAGGTTTTCTTTCAGGAAAGTACCATCAACCGGACTCGTTTCTTACCAGCCTACTGTGAATGAGGTCGGGAGACATTTTCAGACTTCAGATCATGTACACCTGTACCACATCGCCTCTATTTAAATGTTGTGCGAGATTTATTTATTTTTCCCTCCCTGCATCACAATTTTCCATTATAAACCACTATAAATGGGACAACGGCGCAGCAGATAACGCGTCTGCGCCTAAACCCGTCTGATCCAGGGGCGCCATATTATGGCTGACTCTATACGGTGACGTCAGATGAAAAAATGATGAAAATCAACCACAGAACAAAAACAAGCATTTTGAGTTTAAGGAAAACGCACAAAGGCAAAAAAAAAAAAAAATCATAAAAACTAAGCTGGAGGATGGATTTGTATAGTAAAAGCAAGCAAGTGTACATGCGATGTGAGACCACGTCGACAGCGTAGCAGAAAAGCCAACTGAATTGTTCTTGTTAAAAACAAACCAAAAAATCCTAGTAACCAATTGTAATTATAAGTCTTCTTCCATTCAGATGTCACACAGAAAACAAATCTAATTATCTGTAGCATGGTCCTTTGTCTGAGAGGGCCGTGATGCCTTTGAGATGGAGATGGAGGACAGCCGTCTAAAAGGATGAAAGCCAAACAAGGCAGAATGCATTAGACACAATCATGGAACTGGAAAAAAAGAGGAAAAAAAAAGCAGAAAATAGCCCAGTAGGCATAAAAGATGGCTAGATTTTCTTTGAGATGAGGATAGAAATAAAATCGCTGGTCAGACACATATCTTGTCCAAACCACAAATGATAGAAAATGGGAAGGTGGGGGTGGGGTGGATGAGTTGTCTTCCCCTTTAACTCCTACTCCACGTCATCCAGCCAGACACCTCTGACTAGGGGCTTCTGAGAGGATATTAAAGGGGTTTGATGGTCTTTATTCATCTAGTTTTATAGTTTAAATTGACCGATTGTACACAAAATATCTGCTAATGTACCAAATGTGGACTAAAATGTGAGGTGCGTCAAGCATTTAAATTCTTGGACAATTCTACATCTTGTACAACGCTCATCCCGTGTACAGCCCATCCCAGGAGACTTGGGGCAGAAGGCGGGTGCAAATCTAGTGTGGGGCACACAAACACACACTACAGACAGTTTGGGAATGCCAATTAATCTAATCTGCATGTATTTGGACTGTGGGAGAAAACCGGAGTACCCGGAGGAAACCCACCTAAAGCGCAGGGAGATGATGCAAACTCCAGACACACAGAGAAAACAGACGCTTGACCCTGAAGGTGCACGGCCACAGTGCTAATCACTACGCCACCGAGCTGCCTTCTTGTAAAACTGTTTGCCTTCTTTTTTTTTTCGTGCTCAAATCTAACTTCAATCAAACTGACTTTTAACAATACAGAGGCAATAAACATTTTCTTTCCTTTGGCTTTTCCCTTACATACACTGCAGACAAGTGATCGATCCTGGTCATCGTGTTTCATCACATCTCTGCTGTTATCTTTCAGCGCAGCAATGAAGGAGCTAGCTACAAGCTAGATACACCAAGGCTGCCTCATGGATGTTTTAACTCTGGGGATTTACACATGTTCTCATCTCATCTGTTTAGCTGAAATGCCCTGCTCCCATACTGCTTTGCAAAAGCATCGACTGTTTACTGAGATTTAATTGCGTAAAATCCCGGTGATGGAAACCTGCTGTGACAAGACAAGAGATAAGAGAGTACAGAGGGAGAATTAGTTTATCCTTTCTGACAGAAGTCCATCTCTTCCAAGCTCTAAAAATATTCAGATGCATTGGGGAGGAGAGAGAGGGTGGATATAGTACAGTGTTCAAAAAAAGACCAGTCCACAGAAACAGCTAGTATTCAAGAAAACCATTTAAAAAAAGGGGTGGAAATGGGCGTTGTTGAGAAAATCACCAGTAAGAGTTTATGTAGGAATAATGTGATTAAAAGTGAAACAGAGATAGAGACAGAAATGGTGTTTTAAAAAGCTCTGATTATATGTAATCAGTCTGCATGTGTCTCTACCCTAAACAACTCCTACCAATCTGAGTCTGCTAGAAAAGCGCTTTTAGAGAGCTAGCGCATGCCAAAAAAGGACCGCCACAAGCGGATGTTTAAACAGTATGGGACGGGTCCAGAACAGATTACAGCTGTTGTTTTTCCCACAAGCCCAAGCGTGGGGACCAGTGATGAGGGTTAACACACTTTCCTTCCAAAGTCTGAAAGAATGGCTAAAATCATTTGTTGTACATCTCTGTGAAGTGAGGATTCTCAATCATCCAGGTGAGGTTATCTGGAAGTTGAGTCATGTCAACTGGACATCTTTCTTGTTCAGTAGAAGACTAAAGAAACTACTTGGATGAGTGGTGAAATTAATCTACTGAACAGGAAAAAAGTCCAGCTGACATGATATAACTTCCAGATAAGATTTGTTATACAGTCACCAAATTAAAACAAATAAATGAAAAAAAAAAAAAAATAGAAAATTGGCTTCCTTCCATATAGGAACCTTGAATTGTGGAACCGCCCTCAGTTCAAGGTTCATATGTGGAAGGAAGCCAATTATATAATTCCATTTGATATTTATGAAGACGGCTTTGCACTGCACTGAAGAGAACAGTTTTCTGTGATGGCATGTGACTGCAATCACTCGAATAGTTTTAGGACTGAAATTGCTATGACTAATTTTTCTACCCATCACTGAACAAACAGTACCCGCTCAACAAAACCTACCTGACGTTAAACGAAATGCATTGCACATATAGCACACGATGGGACATAGATGGCAGTCATTTATGGTCGTGCTATGGTTGTGGTGTCACCCAAATGAGGACGGGTTCCTTATCGAGTCTGGTTCCTCTCAACGTTTCTTACTCATTTTGCCTTTCTGTCTGTCTATTTCTGTAAAGCTGCTTGGCGAAAAATGCCCATAGTAACGACCACTATACAAATAAACAAAATTTACTTGGTTGAAAAAAACTGAAATAACAATGGAAATGTAAGATTGAGCTCACTTAGAGAAACTTATGTAAGATTAGCTTCCACAAAAACAAAAAAAAATTCATGTATTTCACAATTAAGCTCTGTGCCAATATCAGGAGGAGCTGCTGTACCATCTTGCTGCAATAAAACTAACCTGGCCAAGTGAGGACAAAATACTACATTTCTCACCCAGTATGTTGCTCTTGACAATCATCCACGATCAAGTATTGAGAAATATGATTTATGACCAAAAAAACACAACAACAACATTAATTTCCAGGTGTGTGGGTGGGGGAATTTCACAATTCAAACAAAGCCTGCTATTCTGGAGAAAAAACCCAACAACGTCTGCGTCAAGTCCACGTCATAGACTTTATGCAGGTGTCCTACGGCATTGGGGCATTTCGCATTGAAGTCGATAGTGTACATACATCTTAGCCAAATACATTTACACTCAGGTTTTCACAATTCCTGACATTTAACCCTGGTAAACATTTCCTGTTTGAGGTCAGTTAGGATCAATAGTTTATTTAACAATGGGAAATGTCAGGATTATAGTAGAGAGAAAGATTCATTTCAGCTGTTATTTCTTTCATCTTGTTTCCAGTAGGTCAAAAGTTTATGTACACTTGGATAGTATTTGATGATAAAAAATACGACTTCCCCTTTGGGATTAATAAAATACGCTCACTCTCTGTCTCTCTCTGTCGCGCCTTTAAATGTTTAACTTGGGCTTTCCACAAGCTTCTTACAATAGGTTGCTGGAATTTTAGCTCGCTCCTCCCGACAGAGCTGGTGTAATTGCAGGCCTCTTTGCTTGCACAGACGTTCTTTTTTTTTTTTTTTTTTAGTTCTGTCCACAAATTTTCTATTGGATCAAGGTCAAGGCCACTTCGATACCTCGCCTTTATTGTCCTGAAGCCATTCTGTCACAACTGTGCAAGTATGCTTGGGATCACATTGTCCATTCGGAAGAACCATTTGTAACTAAGCTTTAATTTCCTGGTTGATGTCTTGAGATGTTGCTTCAATATATCCAGATAATCTTCCTTCCTCATGATGCCATCAGTTTTGTGAAGTGCACCAGTCCCTCCTGGAGCAAAGCACCCCAGAACCTGATGCTGCCAGTGCTTCATGGTTGAGATGGTGTTCTTCGGCTTGCAAGCCTCCCTCGTCCTCCCCATTCGTTTTATCCGGGTTTTTTCCTGATCCAGGTCTTTGCTGATTTATTTTTATTTTCCCATGATGTCAAAAAAAAAAAACGCACTGAGCTTGAAGGTAGGCCTTTAAGTACATAAGTATAGGTACACTCCCCAATTGACTCAAATGATGTCAATCAGCTTGTCAACTTGTCAGCTTGTCAACAAGCTGCTTAAGGGCAAAATTCCACTCAGTGCATTAGCTTTTAATCTACTGGAATTGTGATTATAATGAGTGAAATGATCTGTCTGTAAACAACTGTTGGACAAATTACTTGAGTCTTGAAAAAAGAGATCCTTTAATAGCTTCAATCTAAATATATGTAAATTTCAGACCTCAACTGTATACCTGTATACTACAATTACACTAACAAACCACTAGTTGGCCGTGAGGTTCCTATGCTGTTGTCCTGAGTCTCTTCACTACTGATAAACTTCAAACAATGAAATGCAAATGAAACCGTGAATCTTGTTGGATTTTGAGCTAATATATGTTGAAGTAATTTCAGTAAAAGTGACTGTTCAACACAGAAAAGCGCGACTTGTAGTCATTGTGCTGGGGAGGTGCACTTGAGGCTACATCGTCAGCCACGACATGCAACACTACCCATGAAAGATCTACAGAAGACTGACAAAAGCATAAAATCATGCTTAAGTTCTATTTAAATGCAGTTCATTTTACCTACATAAAAAGCGTGTCTATAAACAGCTCAATATTTCTAGCAGTGTGGGCGTGATTAAGTGTCAGGCGAGGACGGAGAGGAGGAAGGTAACACGGGATGATTCCTGACTTTGTCTCATTACGGTAAGACAGACCCACACTGTGAACCGTTTGCTTAAACTTGACAGAGTGAGAGCTTGTATTGATGAAATAATAACCTGCAGGTACGCACATCATCCCTGCAGCCTTTCTAGGGTAGAATAAAGTGCATGTTTAAACAAAGCACGAGAGTGTAAGAAGCAGACTTCTCATCAATCCATGCTTCAGGACCAGTGTGGAAGAGAAAGTCACCACGTTCAGTCTGTTATCATAACTCTAGCTTAAAGAAGAGACCATGGGGCAAACGAGGCTACTGAGGGGTTTAAAAACAAAATTGTTCATCCTGACTCCACACACCATGTTTGTTCAGGTAACAATCGCGCGTCTGGACTAGTCACAATGTGGTTAATTGTTGTTTTACTGTAGGTTGAGATGCTTCAACTTTACCTGAAGGAAGGGAAAAAGAGAAGAAAACATGATTTCGAACATGAGTTTGGGGGGTCGCAGGGGTTTTAACACGAGCAGGACTGCACTGACAAGACACCGGAAGACTTAACAGCTGACACAAGTGTGAATGGGGGGGGAGGTGCAACAACAAACTGCTATGCTCCAGGTGTCTCCACCTGCCACAGCTGCTGTCGGAAATAATGACTTATGATCTCACATCAGACAAATTTCTACCAGACAGACAATGTGGAAGGATTGACATCATAATACTTGGTTAAAAAAAAAAAAAAAAAAAAAAAAGTCTTACACAAGTAG
>JAQMYK010000007.1:19030886-19044954 GCA_030014345.1 Clarias buthupogon
ATCATAAATAAAAAAAACACCGGTATTCGGTATTAAAAGGTATACCGCCCAGCCCTATACACAAGGGTGCGAGTACATATTTTCTGGTACTTGTGGGTGACCTCAGGAACCTGATTCGGTATTAAAATTCTCAGATTTTGTTACGATTCTTACATGAATTAAAAATCTTTTTAAAAAATCGATTTTCGAGTTGTTGTGGTGATACGTTACCAAAGAAAATAATTGTAATATGTAGCTGAAGTGATTTATCCCCCACATGTCTATTTTTTCATCTCTTTTTTTTTCCCGCTCTAAACTGAATGCAGGCGAACTGCTTCCTCTTATATGCGACAGTCCACCTTAACACTCACTACATCTTCAGTATTAAGGTCACTAGAAAGCATACAGTGAGGGCAAAGAAAAAAAGACAAACAAAAGACCAGGCTGCCCACAGAGAGCTGGCAGGGGCTGCTAAGATAAAGATGGAAAACTAAAAAAAAAAAAAAAAAAAAAAGACATGCTTGTCATCTTGAGTAAATGAGGCCTGGGAATGGGCGCACGTCGTGACAGCTGTTAGACGAATCATTGTGATGAGCAAGTATCGAGGGGACAGATTACCCTGCCCGGGTTTTTACACGCCTTTCCCCTCCACACTTGGCTGCGAACTCGTTCTCTCTCAGCCATGACTGAAGCATATGGCCTATAATTCCTGGTCTGCCCCGAGACACTGCCACAGCTGCACAAAAACCTATTCCCACCCTTGGAGCAGCTCAGGAGCTCAGCAACACACTTCAATAGATAGTAACAATTTATTGTCACAGTTCCTTACCTTTCAAATTGCCTGCCTGCATTCATGACCACAGCTGGAATTCCTAGACCGAGCTTTGATCCGCAGCGCACACACACGCGTGGTGCACGAGCAAACTAATTAATTGTGTTTACCAAGCTTCTGCAGAGCTAGCATCAAGCGGGGAAGCACAACGGGCATCATGCTGGGCCTGATGAAGGAAGTGGAATGGGCACAGCGTGTCGCGAAATAATCTCCCTTTTAGGCGCCCGCCCTCGTTTCATCACCTTAATAGGTTAGTAGCAAATGTAATTTGTGGTAACGGAGGCTTGAGGAATTGCACGTGGACGATTTGCAGGGTTTATAGCCTGGACAGGAAAGAGCAAGCGATAATTGAGAAAGGAAGAAAATAAATAAATAAATGTAACCAGCTCCATATCATCAGCCACCACAACACCACATAAAAGCTCAATCTCATCCCTTTCCTGTTTCAGGTTCTTTACAAAGCATTACTTACTGCGATTCGAAAAAATAAACTCAGCCTTTTTATTTGGCATTTATGACCATGAGAAGGAAAAGCATCATCTGTTAAAAGCGAGAGCTCTCTAGGAACAGGCGCAAACGTCATGCACAAACTCCTTGTGGAATGATAGCATAGAGATATGTGCGTGTGTGTCCTCTGCCAAGTGCACGTGTCTCATTAAATAACCCAGATGAGAAAAGCCGCACTCGTATATTCTACCCTGTACAGAACATAATAGACCAATTGGTGACTAAAAGAAACAGATTTGCTTTGAAAACGCGATATCCGAGGAGTCGGACCTGCGTCGCTACGACGAAAAGCTATAAATCTTCCGAAGGTGGTCGACTTCCAAATATAACGTGCTGCCAGACAGAGAAAGCAGCTCATGCCAGAAAGCGCATTAGCCTTTGTACGGAATCCAGCGCTGCTTAGCTGTAAACACTCTAATCCTCTTCTTGCACATAATAAAATACTGAATTTTTTTTTTTTTGGAAAAACTTTCTGCATGTATTGTTCAGCATGAGCGACGCAAACAACGCATCATGGTGAGACGGAACGTCGCTCCACTTTTGTTTTTACACAGGAACAATAGAGGGTGTGTTGGTTTATTGTGCATGCATTTCAACTTGGAAAGACATTATAGCTCCAACCTTTTGTTTCTATGCACTGCCTGCCAAAGGTTTCCTCCTCTCTCCATTACCATTAAAGAATAAATCGTGTGTTTGCTTTACACAGGGAGGTTTGTATATATATTTTTTATATATTTATTTATATATATATTTTCAATTAAAGATAGCCTTGTGCTTTTGTGTTTTCATGCACCAAACTTACTACGCCGGACAACCTTTAGGAAAACTATCCTTCTTCCTTCACGGGGAAAGCGATATAATGTTTGACACGCACACACAAAACATGGAGGACATGCATAGCTCTGTTATCAAGCCATGCTGTTAAGTGGACATCTAAACACACGACTAATCTCAGAGATAGCAGGACAGTTCTGAGGAGTTGGATCGGCGACCCGCAGAACGCTACACACACCTCCCCTTTGGCTGCTTTTGTCTATACAAGTAGAAAAGCACTTGGATGTAATCCAGGAGGAGAGGACAGGACGGGGAGAGTGGCCAATATCTATCTTACTGTCAGGACGCAGACACTGCAGTTCCTCCACGCATGCTAAAGACGAAAGTAAATCTGTTCCTTAGAACCGGGAAGTCGCAAGCGATACCAACTTGGTCCAGTATCGTTTTAACCACCGAGAGCTTTCTTCTACTAACTTACTCATATAAAAAGACCAGCTTGACTGACAATTTCCTAAAATAAAAAAACAAAAAAACAAATGCCTGATAAAACCGTGATCCGCTTCCTTTCTGCTTATTTTTAAATGCTTCTTCCAGACTGGGCAAGTCGGCCGTCTGGCCACCCACAAGACTAAACACTGCATTCCCTTTTGAAGGCGCCGTCTCTCTTCTCTCTCTCTCTCTCTCTCTCAAAATACTTTTTTCAAAAGGTCATCTTTTTATTCTTTCAGTAAATGGCTAGACCCACCTTCTTTATTTTCTACAATCTTAGTTCTCTCTTTTTTTTGATGTATGATTTCCTCTTCAGTCCACTCAAACGTTTATCACTCCTCAAACTCCAGCCATCTGTCTCCGTCTTTCCAGAGAAGATCTAGGACAGTGACACACCTTCTCACTTCTTTCTAAACAGTGATCAAAGGTACATTGCAAAAGGGTGATGTATCCAAGTGTGGCTTTTATGCAACAAGACACCTCTTTCCCCTTTTCATCAGCTCAATTAGCATTGCGATAGTCAGATAGCTTAGCTTTCAGCTTTCAGGTTTTTCTTCATTTATTAAGAGAGAGAATGAGATTAGGCTGGCCAATAAGAGCAAAGCCTTTTTTCCCCCTTGTTCGTTCTCTTAGGGCACCAACAACCTAAACTTAAATATACAAAACTAACTCTAAATCATGAGAGAGAGAGCGACTATATAAACTTCAGTGCTCTAAATGAGAACAGAAGGAGACATGAAGTAAACTGTGGCCGATTAGAAAGCAACGAGTCATGGTCTCAAAGTGTTGGGGAAAAATTGAGGCTTTTTCTTTTCTTTTTTTTTTTACCAACTGACTGCTACTGTGACAGCTGGGTGAACTTTTAAACATAGATTTGAGCTGAAGCAGGGTGGATCTAGTCTGGCCTTCCATAGGAACCCAGACAGCAGTGAAATAAGCTTTCATTCCTCACTGTTCCAGTTTATAATGGTGGTCCAGCCTGCCAGCTAAAGATTGCACTGCTGTGTATACACTCATGACACACAGTGATGAAAAGGTCTGTGTTTGAGCACGCCTCATGAGGGGGGAAAAAAAAGAAGAAGAAATAGAGCACATACAAATGCTGTTGTTGAGAATGAAATCTCATTGCGAAATCTGTGTAGGATGCATGTAGAAATGGACTGAGAATTAACACACCCAATAATGTGGAGATGCGTCCCTTCGAAACACCTGCCACTCTATAAGAGCTTGTTACTGTATAGTGCGTCAGCGCTTTTCCTCTATATTTCATGCCATGATACTGATAATGTGTGAGATTTTATGGTACCGTCACTCAAAAAAAAATCGGCATGTGCTTATCCTTGAATTTAATCAAAACACTTAAGGAAGTATGCTTTTCAATAACCTTCAGTTCAAAACCAACCAGAAACCGAGTGGCAGAGTTCAAAAGTCAGAACCATAAATCACAGACATTGTCTCTAGTTTAAAATCATTTATCAATTTGCATTCGATCATAAGCAGGACATTATTAGACACTGGAACGCTAAATGCTACCGTATGAGAAGCAAAAACAAAAGAAAAGAAAAGAAAATCATGTGATCAACTTGTGCAGTCAAACGTTCTACGACAAGGCTTTCCATTAAATATTGTATTAACGTATGATTTTTGTTGTACGCCTGTAATTAATAGTGTGACAGGTTTGTGTACAGAGTAAGCACATTCCCATCTCTCTGACTTTTGCAGATTGTCTTGCTTTTCCAGTCTGAACTGATCAGTGACTAAAGATGCCCTTAAGCAATGTTACAGATGGAACAATGACAGGATTTCTTTTGTTTCTGTTTTACTTTTGGGTTTGTGTTTGGCATTTTTTGAGCAACTTAAATCCTGGAGTTAAATGTTTAATCAAATCAATTTTCTCAAAGGGTATTAAATTGTACCTTCCCTTGCTGCTGGGGCTGAGTGTGTCCCTAACTTTAAGGACTTGAACAACAAAAATGTGATGCATCATCAGAAACGGGGAAAAAAATGAATAAAAAAAATTAATTAGGTTAACAATAACAACAATAAGGTCTTGATGGATGCTTACTGGCTTCACAGATTTTTTTTTAATTATGAAATTTATGCCTTTTGAAATTCCCCCGTTTGAAAATCCTAATGACAAGCCGGCACATGCTTTTGTGTAAATGTCAAGTGTGATGCCGTGATTGAAACCGCGAACAAAAGGGTGGTGGGGGAGGATTGGTACAGGAAAACATTGTTTTAACGGGAATACAGAAAATAAAAAGGTTTAAAAACTTGGCTCGTGAATAAAAGGTCTACGGCATGACAACCCACAGTTTATACAACAATTAGTGCCGTCAATCAATTAAAAACTTTAAAGGCTCAAGGTCTATAAAATCGTGATAGACACACAATCACAATATAAATCAAATACCCACAAATGTATCACCATGATATCGTATTGTGTGGTCACTAGTGATTCCAGTCCCTAACACACAGTAGGTTTTTTAAAATTCTTTTTGCTTTTTTTGTGCACGAGAGCACACAGACAAAAATTTGGGGTTATTTATTTCTCGCCAAGCCCTTTGTTATTTCAGCAGCTCTTTGTCTACTGCATGACTATGGTTGAAAAAATGTCATTCTGAAAACTGATTTTCTGTAACAAGGACGGACAGGTATTGTTCTACGAGTGTACCACGGAGTAGTGCTGATTCAAAAAGACCAAGCACTTTATTCAACAATTGCATTTTCATCAGCACATATAATACGACAACGACTGACGGTAAAAAATTGTGCTCTAATAACTTACATAAATAAATGAACAGGTTTAAATTACTTATGTACAACATAAACTAAGTAAAGTTACCCAAAACAAAAAATGTCTGCAGCTTAGAATTAATTTAGCGACTTATTTTTAAAACTTCTTAACTGGTTTTCATTTTGATACGCCGACAGTCTGCATGTCGCTACACCTCTCTCGTACAAGACTTGTCAGGTCATTTTACTCTTCGATTGGTCCACACTAAGGAAAGTAACAGTGGATACCTGTAGTTAGCATTGATTCCATGATCGCAAGAAAACTTGGAGAGCCGAAAAACATGTCTGAATGGGGAAATCCACACTGTAGCATTATTCCGACAGTATTAAACATCAATTATACAAGCAAGTTCTCCACAACAATGCATTCAGTAGTTATACATGAGAATTTCACATTAAATTGATATTTTGTGAATTAATTTGTGAGATTATAGTAAATGTGGTATAGCAGTGCTCTAAACAAGCAGCTGTTCAGCCCGTTTAGTCTAAAAGCCTTTTAGAAACTGCGATAAAAACGTCCTTTTCATCTATGGTAGAGGCAGAGTCTCAACTCACTGCTTCATGTGAAAAACTGAAAGCATACAATCATTAATTTAGTGAGAGTCTCTTAAAATAGCTTAATCTAAGCTCTAATTTTCTCTCCACACAAACCGCATAGTCTATGACGAATGGCTGATACCATCGCCAAAAACAAGTTCAACAAGCCCCACCACTGAGCAACGTAAGAAGCCGTGACTTTTCCCCCCAAATGCAACAATTCAAAATACCCGACACAATTTTTATTTATTTATTTATTTTATTTATTTATATTAAGAAATTATGCAACTTTTCCAAATCATTTTCGGCTGCAGAAAACACTTCAGCTGGCCTCCTGACTCGGATTATCTCCCAAATTCCTAATGGAAAGGGGATAAGAAGGAAATTATGGTTAAATTTTAGACGTTGGCTCGTCGCGTCCAGCAGGACTTGGTGAGACAGCACTTTCCACAGAGCAGTGAGAAGGATGAGAGGCTGGAAAAAGTGAGAGGATCTGCAGGCCAGCTAGGCTTTCCCTGCTGGAAAAAAAACAGACCCATGAGCACACTCATAACTGCAGGAGCAGACGTCGGGATTTTGAGGCTCTTTTATTCCTCGTCCAGCCGGTAGCCGTATCCGACCAGCTCTATAACCTATACTAACCCAGCGGGGCCACTCGCCGTCAATATCCCGGCATGTTCGGAGTGACCAGACGAATTATCTATTGCACGTGCTAAAAGTGAAGGCAAATCAACTCGCAGCGCTCAGGCATGCCTAGTCATGTGGGCTAATTTACAATTCTGAACAAATTGCTTTAATTACTGCCCTTAGGCACGGAGCTTTTCTTGTCCGACACAAGAGACGACAACCGTGGAGCACAATGGCAATCATGAAAATGCTGGCACAACACAAAAGCTGTTGTTTCTTTCATTCTTGTTGCCTATTGAAAGTGACTGCAGAGAAGGATGATGAATTGCCACTGTGTTAGTGAGGAGGAGTGGGACCGACACCATAATGAACATCTTCCATCAATTAATAGAGAATGTGCAGTCACTGCCAGAACAAATGCCTCTCGGAGGACCCTGCGCTTGGCTGATGGTACAGCTGTGAGGCTGAGGCAGACTGTCAGTCACAGCATGTCATCAAATAGAAGACTATATCTGAAATTAATCTGCAGTGATTACACGGGAAGTGAAATCAAAAAGGAAACCATTGAGTGATGACGGGTTGACAGCATGTCATTAACTTGCGTCGAGTGAAGTTAAGCACCAAGTGATAAACCAGACATTACTCAAAAATGGAGACAATCTTAAAATACTGCTTTTGACATCCTGGCCAAAGAATTGTTGCTTAGGAAAAAGGTTACACTTGTGCAACTTGCAGGACTGTGCATCAATGAATGATCGGTTCAGAAGCGAGGTGCCTCATTTTAGGCCAAAAGAAAGCGTCCATACATCCGGCGTAACTCCACCCCCAGGAACGTGCATTTAAATGAAAAGAGCAAACAGAACCACTAGGCAGCCAACACCCAGGTGTGTGTACGATGCCAGCAGATGTAGCTGAACATCACTGTTCAAAAATCACTTGCTGAAAATCACTTACTGCGGAAAAGCTTCCGTCAAGGGCACAAGTTTCAAGTTATAAAGATTTGCCCTGAGAGCCTTCCCTTGGAATGCATTTACATTTAATCAATTGGCAGACGCGCTTATCCAGAGCGATTTACATAAGTGGTTTGAAGTTTCGCTCATTAGATACATCCTTACATTGGGTTACTAGGTTGCTAACTAGAAGTACCATCAGTCAAGTACAGTTGGAAATGATTTTTGGAAGGTGGTGGTCTATAAAGAGCAAAGCCATTTCACTTCCAGCTATGGATGTGTAGGTCAGAGGATGAGACTGTCACATGCTACACGCACACAGATGACGTTATGTTTAAACAGCGATCTACTTCCATTGTTGAGTACGATTTCCTTCCGTATGCCCAAGTACGCTGTAACATTCCCAAGAAACCCTCTTCAAGTGGGAATGGTTCCTGACCACGGAACTATTGTGTTCTCACTGGTCAAAATGACCCAGACTTTGGAGTCAAGTGTTCTCGGGAACAATCCCAGAGCTTTCATGTGAAAACTCCCTAAAAAAAAAAAAAAAAAAGAGTTAGATCTTTAGTCATCTCTTAAAGATTGCGAGTGACTCAGCTGTACGGATATCTAGAGGAAGTATTAGCAACCTAGGAGCCAAGAAAGAAAACAGAACAAAACCGGATACAAGTTTAATCACTTGCTCATGTTCTCTCACGAGTATCAAAATGCTCACAAAGCATATGCCTGATTAACAATGTGCAAAATAATCCCATTTGAGGACAATAAACTGATGGTGTGTGGAATACACTCTGCGTCATAACTACATCTGGAGAGAAGCCTGGGTTTAGAGTGAATGACTTGACTTTGGAAACTAGAAACTGTCAGAATCACCTAAAAGCCCCGCAGTGCAAATTGCCATAGAAAAAGGCCTGTACGTGGATATGATGTTTAAATCTGTTCCATAGCTCTGCATAATCTCCAAAAGCAGCAGGGCTCCTGAACTGGCTGCAGTCTTCACTTCGTGCTCTATTAATCAAGACATTCTCTATTTCTTGGCCCTTCTCATGGACACCACACCCCCTCCAAACACACACGTCCTCGCACACACAGAGAACGACTGTAACAGGCAAGATGTAAATTGTAGGCACGGGCAACCCGAGCTGGCTTAAAGTCTTCACCTGCTTCAGAGGCGAACAAAGAGATCATTCTACAGTGAGCCCTTTGGGAAAAGACCTCACCCCTCATAGTACCGTGGTACAGAGGCATCCCCCTCCGACTATTTCTTCACTCCCTTCTTCTTTTTAGCTGCTCCAAGGTATCGGGTCTAACCTAGGGAAAGGGAAACTGTAGGGACAGGAACATTAGCACCAACCGAATTACCTCCACGGGATGCATCAGTGTGTGGGGAACGAGGGGACGCAATCGGCTGTCAGTAACTGAGCCGTAGCTCTTGCTATCTCTCCATCTCTCTCTCGCTCACGCACACCTCCTCAGCCGAGTTCATCTCCAGTTCTGCTAAGGCTGGCATCATCTACAAAAGGAACTCGGGAACTTGGAAGGTAATCAAGGAGCTTGGAAAGGTGATTCTCAGCGGGGATGACCGAACCCCGCTGTGGTCAACAAAGGCCCCATAGTCCTGGAGCAGCTCCTTGGGAAGCGCTGGTGAAATTCTAACCTTCAAACACTTAGTGTTTTATTGTTGGCTTGTTTTACTGATCTGTGACCAGGAAGGCAAGTGTTTTGTCTGTTGTTTGCAAACAGATGTTTAAAAATAAATTGTATTCCCTGACGTCGTCTTTTGTGCTCACTTTGGTGCTGAAAAATTCCATAAAGTTTTTTTTTTTTTTAGTATCTGACTGCAGAAATGTTTGAACTTATACGGAACCCAAACTTCACCCTTGCAGAGGATGCATAAAATATACATAATGTTACATAGGCATATAATATAATATAATATATTGCTTAGGAATTTGTATTAAAAAGCTACCATAAAACGGGGTCACACATTGTCCTTCAATACACAAAAAACACCGGGGTAACTGGCGGTACCAAGGGGTCAGAAGTTAAGAAAACAAAGAACACCCTGGGAAGGTAAACAGAATGCAGGATGCCTTTTTGTTGTCAGTCTCCTCAAACCACCCACATGGAGCTGACACCCACAGACACTCTAGAGCTTAAATCAGTTACGCAGTGTGGACAGATTTCTACTTACAAGTACATATATCCATCCTAATACTCGTGCTTGTGTGTGTGGTATGAGCAATGAGCCCGTATGTCTGATCTGAAGAGGATTTGTGACGGCCTGTTTGAATGTCTCTCTACATTGGAGGAATCCCAATAAATAACCAAAGGCATGTTTGCTTTTCCACACTTGACTATGTGGTTGAAAAACTAAAGGGCTCAGTCTTTTACTTTCTCTGGTACGACTCTTCAAGCTTGTGTGAATCTTCGATTAAAACACTCAAGGGAAAAAAAAAAAGAAAAAAAAACAAACAGCTGTGGAGCTAATAAGCTAAAATCGTTGCCCACACTCCGTAGTCTCTATGCACCTGTCACACACCTTCGGCTTTAAGGCTATTAGGAAGTAATCGGGTTAAACAAGCGAGAGAATGTTTCTGATACTCAGGACAATACTACTGAGACTCTCATACAGACAACAGAATGGAACATCATCGTGTCATTTTCTAATCATTTAACCGACTTTTTCTTTTATTTCTGTAGCTTAGTGGTTAAGGAATTGGACTATGGTTCGGAAGGTCCCAGGTTCAAATCTCACGACCACAAAAAAAAAAAAAAAAAAAGGAGGAAAGAAAGTGTGGTTTAGGGGGGGGATGGGGTGCAAGTCATCGCTAGACAAACACAGCAGTAGGACATGGGACATTCGGCAGAAAGGTGGAAGAATGCTGCGACTCCCTGCACTGGTCGTGCTGCTGAAGACATTCAGAGAACAGACATTCGCAACTCTGTGATGAGCAGGAAACAGCCGGAGCAGACAGACTGACCAGTGCAAGGACTCTGATTAAGCAGCAGGGCCAGCTGACTTCAGCAGGAAGCATCACAAATAAGCTTTATCCCCAGGACACCGGACCAACTGTTCACACTGAAGACAACACGACCACCCACCATTAACGGCCATATACAGTACATGTTCTGATTAGAAACGCACTGGATAATAATACGTTCACAGGGTGCATAATTCTCTCAGTCAGGACTTATGGCTTGTCAATCTTTATAGACAATGCTGTGAGAAAGTATTTATTTGTGATCTATTTTTTTTTTTTCCGGACATTTCTCACACAATCGCCAATCATGGGTGTCTAACCAATCATAAATGTCTGTGAGCTCATGCAAGTGGAAGAAGCAGACGCTAAAAAAGCTCGGAAGAAACATGTGATAGTCTTCGTCCTCCCTGATTGGTAGCTGTAGCCTTGATGCCAAATAATAAAATAAAAAAAAACAGACGAATGTTAAGTTTGACCAACTCATCCCAATCATATTTATTTTTATGGTCTGCTTTATTCCATGATCTTCCAAACTGAGCATCCTCTAGTCCATCCACTTCCTCTAGTGTTACTGTTCAAACTGTTGCTCCTGCTACATCTCCTGGGAGCTGAACATGCTCTGAGCGATGTGCGAACTGCCCTCGGTCACATACATGAGAATAGAGTCACTCAGGTTGACAGGAGAGAGCATGACGGCTCATTTTTAAACATGCAATCTCACTTTTCAAATCTAATTTATGGTCTTTCAAGTGGACATTTCCTTTAATGTAATATACAAGGTAATTCATTTCAATGTAATGTATCCTCCTAGTAATGTTATGTTAGAGAGACGCAATTTAGAAAACAACACGTCTCTTAGGAATTCCCTGAATCATTCGAGTAACAGCAATGTTTATTGATCAGTAGACGAGTCTAGTCGAATTGGCAAGCGCTGTAGACGTGACTTAACCTTCCGCACATTTCTCACACAACAGACAAGGTTAAACGGCATGCCATCAGAGCTTCACACGATTCTAGCAGACCGTCCTTCAAACTACACAAGACCGAAATAGCTATGGAATGCCCTTAGCTATGACCTTTTATCAGGACTTCTGGATGGATCTATACATGGCCCCATATTGTCAACTTCTCCTCTAGCTACAGACGCTGGCTCATCTGTACTCAAACAACTTTTCCACGCTAGTTAAAACATGCCATAGGAAAAATGGTGGGGTGGGGGGAATGGAGCAGTTTAAAAGCTACTTAACCTATTACACTGTAGGAGGTAAATTATAGATTCAGTTGCACCTCTGAGATTCCCCCCCCCCCTCCTCAATCACCCCCTCTGTTCACGTTTCCTCTTCTGGAAAAAGATGAAGCGTACGGCTTTCAAAGATGCATTTGAAGTCCAAAGATACAGGATTTATATAGAAAGATTCGGTTTCACTCTCTTCCTTTACACATATGAATAAATTACAGCCCACGTTCTGGTACTTTTTAAACTTCTATCAGTGTCTAAAGAGCTGTGCTTTAAATAAACTGAACAAAGGCATGCAAGCCACAAAGGATTAAATCTGAGTAAAGGTGGGAGAGCTACCCGTGAGTATAACCTCCCCCCACCCCTCACACAGTGGAAAGAAAAATTTCAATCCACCTTTCTGCAATGTAAGCAGGAATGAGAGGGTGAACCCTGTCCAAGTTTTCCTTTTTTTTTTTTTTTCACTAATAAGATTAAATGGAAAAGTGAAGTTCTTGCTGGTTTGCTACAACCCTCAATGTGTGGCCTGTTTCATAAGGAAATGCTGTAAACGTTCAAATAAGGAAGCAATCAGAGAGTTCTTGTTAACTTAAGAAATGCCTCGAACCTTTCATCGAGCAAACGTAATGTTACATGTTGAGCGAGTGCTAAAGAGAAATCCGCAAATGAGAAGTTGGCCTCCTTGAAGTGTCTGCGTGCTTTCACGTAAAAATGCCTTCAGCTAAATTACTGTCATTCCTGTAAAACAGTAAATATTACTTATCCTGCATTAATGCTTCAACAGTTTTGCCGTGATTTCCTTCTACTAGGTAATAAACATCCATCAATCTCTAGACGATGTTTTAACTTTGCCCTGAATGCTAAAGATGGATGGCTAAGAGGAAGTTGTATCTAATTTCAGTAATGCATATTTTCAGTTATATATTTTGTAGTATTCTAGCAGCTGTGAAGTGAAGGAAGGTCCAATCTCAGCACAAACCATGAGCAGCGGAGGGTTTGAGGAGGGGGTGCGATCCGGAAAGACTCAACACTGGCTCTGGTATTCCTGAGATTTATTCGACTGTGCCTCACTAGTACTCTTTATAATCCTGGTGAAGCCACTGTGTACTAAGGTTGGGATAAAAATAATAATAAAAACATTGCATCGTAATTCTTTTTTGTCGAAATTCATACATCACCACACCGACTCCAATTTTATTTTTAAATCATTAATTATTATTTTTTAAATATCTATAGGTTTGCATTTGAGGCTTCCTCTATAACCCTACAGGTGATGAGCTCTAAACCATTTCACATGGCACAGCTCAGGGGTTAAGGCATTGAACTGCGGCTAGGAAGGTCCGAGGTTTAAATCCCACGACCACAACGTTGTTGGGACCTTGAGAAAGGCCCTTAACCCTCAACTGCTCAGATGTATAATGAGATAAAAATGTAAGTCGCTCTGAATAAAGGCATCTGCAAAATGGTGTAAATGGCTAGGTTAACTCACTCTCGGCTTAGTTGCGTTTCAACTTTTAACGTTCTTTCATAATGTTCGTCAGAAACGAGTGTGAGAAAAGCATGAAAATAAGTGGGAAATGCCTGATGTCCCCAATGTGTTGTTTTCACGTTGTAATTGGATAGAAAAAGGCACTTCTTTGAAGGGGACTTCGAGGAGAGTTAATTTCAAGCTACAAAAAAAAAGTTTGCAGAAAAAAAGAAAATCAAGCATGTAAGAATGCAGGATACGAGTTGTATTAGAGCTGGAACATTAAGAGACACACCTTGGAGACCTTTAAGACTTATATTAACGTGTTTAAAAAGGAGAATAATATGTGACCTTTAAAGTCATAAAAGCACAATCCCATCTGGCTCCTTGGCTTCTGTCCTTCTTTACCTCGTGTTCACGGAGACGTGCGACAACCAATCATCAGGTGGCTATGCGTTTTCTGTCCACATGCATGAGAGATGGGGCCTCAATTTCAGCAGCATACAGTGAGATGAAGTGAAGTACAACATGTTGAAAAATTAGGTATGCAAGACAAGTGAAGAAAAAATAAAATGACTGCGTCAAACGACTATTAAAACTACTCCTGCGCTGTGTGTGACCGGATATCTCTTTGGTTTCCAACAACTTTTACAAGCAGAATAAATACTTCTAATTGTGGTTTCATTACATTCATATTGCATCCCGATCATTATCTTCTGGAGGTATAGAGCCATCACTCTGACCACCAACTAAACAACAAGCAACATGAGCAACTTGATACTCCGCCTTAGATTTAGTAGGAAATAGGGGCGGGCGATATACCGGTATACACGGTTAACCGGTAGAAATTTGTCAACCGGTAGAGATTTTGGTCTATCGTCTTAATCG
>JAQMYK010000007.1:19045054-19056822 GCA_030014345.1 Clarias buthupogon
TTCAGATACAAATTGCTATATTGTGATATATATCGTTATCGAGGTAGAAAATTGCTTCTACCGTGATAGAAGATTTTAGTTATATCGCCCACCCCTAGTAAGAAAGTACATGAAATACCCAGTGTTTGGTTTCCTTATTTTAAACCATTTGAAACATAATTTTTAAAAAAGTACTTCAGATACCATTATCAATGCAGATACACTATAAAGAAGTGACCGGGCAAAGAATCAAAGGGCAACAATGACTGGCATATTCTCTTCCTTTTATTCTGATGAACGCTGCTTCATAAACCACATGACATGGTTTATCTCTTTGTTGCTATTCAACCACGGAGAGAGGAAAAACAAACATTGGCTGAGAAGGAGTGCCAGGACTTATCCATCACACGCATGTGTACACTGTCTTTACTTTCTGTCCACACTTACAGCAGACCCCATGCCAAGTGAGTGGACAGAACATCACAGCCACAGGGGAAGAGCACTCGTACCTTTTCACTGCTACACTTACTGTTCTTATCTGATGGAGCACATGGATAAGCATTAGACACACGCCACTGCCATTACTCGCTGCAATTCACGTGATGCTACACACCGTGACATGCTGTGGTATTTAAGCAGAACGGGTGTGACTGACTGTATCTGATCGCCGTTTCCATCAACAGTAACTAACCCGGTGTAAGTCGGTGTGTCCTTATTTATATTGCCATCTTTATAATTACCTACTGTACCCTAGACAAGGGCTGCATAGGTTTATTGAAGAATGTTTATTTCGAGACATATCAGTGATATTTAATTCCCACCCCCAAGTATTTATCAGGGGTAACAGCAAATAATCCCATTAAGAGGATGTTTCCCAATATTTTTGTACATTTACAGTATTTTAAAAATCTAATAAGGGGAAAAAAATATGACCGTAAGTAAGCCAAAAATGTGAGCATTTTCCCTATAATAAATGTCAGCCTTTTTTCTGATGAAATAACTGCACAGGTCCGTATTGCAATTTAGATTTTGATTTAATTAGTCAATCGTGCAGCACTAGTCCCAGAACACTGGAGGGAAAACCTGCATGGGAAGCCTTGCATAGTGCCGTTTCCCCCCCCCCCCTATTCTGACAAGTTCCTCAACCTCAGCGACATCACTCGTGGCATGTGCCTGGGACTCCTATTAATCCATCTTGCTACCATGGTCGTGCCGCCTAGTAGTAGGTTTGTACCACCCATAATTAGTAACCTAATTAAAATCATAGCAACCCTGAGCAGGCAGTTGCTAACAACCATCGAGCTTCATGTAAATGAGCGTATCTTGTATTCGAGCATTCTATCTGATAAACACTGATACGGCGTCTTCTTTGCATCCCAGATTCAATCTGTTCCATCAGAACGGCAGCGTTCAGAACAAAGTCCTCTCTCTCCACCGGACGTTGAGCAAGCAAAACACTACAAATATCATCTACATATAATCATATAATGACATAAACGAAAACAACTGAGGTTCACCTGCCTGCAACTGACTGACTGCATTTAGCGGCAAAAGCAATGAGACCATCATTGACAACCTAATTCCCAACTCACCTAAGGCACTCAGTGCAGCTTAGACAATTTTTCCGAGCATTGCAATGAAATTTAATCCATTTACGAGAATCCACTAATGCTATGCCAGCACTGATTTGTTATAAATAAGTACAGCAGTCCTATAATCATAAGTAATGACTGGCCTGTTAGGGCCCAGAGACGTGCCTGCTCAAAGGGCGACCTGCCAGAGTCGAAATAGGCTCATTTTACACCACGCTACACAATCAACCAACACATCACTGTGGAGCCGACTACTCAGCCTAGCACAATCCTACACCAAGCATCCGTAGTGTCTCAAGTACAATCCTTTCTGCAGGCAACCAAGCGAACAATGCATACCAGTTTTTATCATTAAAAAAAAAAAGAAAGAAAACTCCGCCCAAAAAATCAGCACAGGACCAAACTGCTTACGAAAGTCATACCTTGTCTCAGTACAGTTTGTGCACCTGAGTTGAGTGCATGAACCCTGACTCAGCACTTTGTAATTGCAAGGTGAAAAGCAAAGCAGAGATCAGTGAGGACAAACCAGCCTAGTGCCAACACTCATCTTCGTGACAAAAGGTGGTGCCAAGCCTGCCAGTGTGGCGAGCCAAAGTCTTGTGGCACGGTAGCAGCTCTGGAAAACTGCAGTCCTTCCTCTGAGTCTGTTAAATTTATCCTGGAAGGGTGCTTTAAAACATTTATTCCCCCTCGAAAAGCCAGCCATAAATGTGTGAATGGTAAGCCTGAAAATAAGACGAGCTACAGGACTGTACTGGAGATGTAGCTGTAAATCAAATCACATTTCACTCTGAAGTATCTTGAAGCATCATCTAAGGACAAATCAATCTGCGGACCAGCCCTCTCCCTATCTGAATTCATTTCAGTGTGCGATCGTTATCCCCAGCTGTGACAGCATCTGATTAGGGAAAACAGTCAGGCGTGGAAGCTTACTGCTGGCTTTTAGCTAAAAATCAGAAAAGCCGACGTTCTCAGACTAAGACTTGGCATGCATCAAACGGATTCTGGTTCATGGAGGTTTAGAAAGAACCGGAACAGAAGGCATGCTGGGTGCTTAATGTAATCTCAGTTAATGAGATGCAAATCCAGGATAGCTGTGAATGCAGAGATGACCTGCTTTGGTTATCAATTACGTTAATTACCGTCCTTTAAAGCCCGTCCAGTGATGTGTCTTCTGTCCCAAGAGAACTGATTCACAGTGACGGCATCGTGTCTACACCACAAATGATCTTAAATCACCGGGACAAAGATCTTCCTGTTCTTTTGAATTAACTTTAACTGCCTTTGTTAATTATAACCATTAAAGATGATGAAACCTTTCTTATGATTCTTACCTACAAAAACACTACAGTCAGTGCAGGAAACAGGTGAAGGCCATCTGAAAGTCAGCGATCCATTAACCTACTTTTGTGACAGGATTTGAAAAATATAAATAAATTTTAAAAAGGCACATGCCCTGATTCCAGCAAGTTGTTTTAATTTTATTTAGTGCAGCTATAATACACCATGACCAAAAAAAAAAAAAAAAGTCAGGAAAGAAACGACACCGATCCTTTTTTCCTTTATATTGCTGTGGGAATCGAACAAAAAGTGTCTCATGTTTCACACAAAAGGGCAAAATTTCAACCCATCTCTTATTTTACAGCGATTTGCGTATTAAGAGTAAATTCAAAGCCATGTTTACGGTGGGACAGGATCGAGAGCTTATCACCTGCTGTCTCCCGCTCGAGATTACAGCGGTAATCCAAAGCAAACAGTAGCTTTACAAGCATGGGTGTCAGATAACCCGGGAGGAAGAGGACCAATAAACAAACAAAGATAGTTCCATATCTGCTTTTATGCTGCTCCTGGAAATGTCTGTGCCGAGATCTTTATAATCGCTCTCTCCATTCGATTTAACTACATCTTTACACTGATTTACATACTTCACCCTTTCTACCGACTCTTCACGTCTCTATTCTAACCTTCTTTCACATGAAATACTTTAAAGGCAGTCGACCAGCTGGGAGATGCATTAATTTGATCTCTCCTTATACACATTAAATTGGTTTATATAGTACATAATAACTGACAAAGTTCCCATAGTCTTTGGAAAACGACTTGTTATTGAGACTAAACAGGATAAAGGCTTCAGTTTGCTAGATAGTATAAAAATTGAATCAATGGAAAAAGGTCATGTGGTCTGTTTAATCCAGATTGGCCCTACCCGAGTGATGGGCGTGTCAGGGTAAGAAGGGAACGCATGAAGTAATGCAGCCTTCATGCATAGTGGCCACTGTACGAGCCTTTGCAGGCAGTAATGGGTTGAAATGAAGTCAGCTGATTACCTGAATGTACTGAATGACCAGGATTAATTCTTCCCTCATATTCCAGGACAACAATGCCAAGATTCACTGGGTTCAAGAAATGAAAGAGAAGTTCTGAAAGTTCATGAAGAATCATTTTCACACATGAACTGACCACCACAGAGCCCTGACCTTAACCCCATTGCAAGTCTTAGGGAGAATGTTCTGGAGAAGACTTTACTTAGTGGTTCAACTCTCAGCCAAAATGCAAGTCAGGACAAAAATAAATGTGAAGTTCAACAAGTTTGTCAAAATGTTTACGACATAATCAAAGCTAAAGTCGGTCCAATGAAATATTGGTGAGTGCCACTGTTTTTTTTTTATGTTTTTTTTTTTATTTAAGTATAAATAAAAAAAAAAAAAAGTTTACTACACTTGTGCAATTTCTGTGACGTGACTAGACTAGACTAGACGTTCTGCCTAATTAAATTAAGGGGTGAATTCCCCTTGCTCTTAAAGCCTTCTGAAACACTATTGAGACCTGAAGGCTGGGACACTGAGTCCATTCTCCTACACGATTAAACACAGGTTTCTTCAGTACCATCTAGACGCATTCAGCTGGAGCTGCAGTTAAAGGTGCAGGAGGCTGGAAAGACTAGCAGCAGTGCCTTCTGGCAGTCTGGTGGAGAGGCAGAGATTGTGGCGTCTCCGGAGGAAGAGGGTGTGTCCGGGAACAGGCAGCTGCCACATTGCTTCAGCCTGAGCTGTGTGGAGATGCATGCTGAAACAGACCAGGGGCTGAGATGAAGAAGGGGCTGTATTCTTTTGCTCCTTTTCCCCACCACTTTCCGATCCACTCAGTATTCAAGACTTTTCACTCTTAAGCCTTACGCCTTCTCCGCTCTGGATTTCCTGTTTGGTCTTTTCATCATCATGCGTCTCTCTCTTAGCACAGACATTAACCGTGATATCAAGGTTGTATTGTGAATTGAGAATCTCGGAGCTTCCTGTGACTGGACATGATTGCTAATGCTAATCCTGAACAAATCAATTCAGAGGTCGGCTTTTACACTACCTGTGGAGAAAGAACAGATAAATTGGCTGGATCGAACCACCACCGCCACCTTCTCCCACTTTATTCCTCATTCTTGTACTGATCTGTTAGAACAGGAAAAGAAATAACCTACTGCTTTTGCTTAAATCAAATATTTATCAGGCTTCAAACCTCTGCGTTCAAACTGTGAGTTTTAATGATGTGAAATTCTTTAAACAGCTTCAAAGCACGGATTAAAGCTTAATTGCTTTAACTGAACGCTGACCCCCGCGGTACAAGTGGTTGAGCATAACACAACAAAACACAATCCACATGTAGCTCTGCTTGTGTGATGCAAGTGCTGCAACAGCCTGGATTCTCATGGAAAGGGAACGCAGATTATAAAACCCAGAGGAAGTAAAAAGGGGAAATCGGGGGAAAGTGAGCGTCTCAGTCGGCTCTGGAAAGCGTAGCGAGTCACTTAATAAACTCGGCGGCTGAAGTGGCGGCCTCCAAAAGGCATGCTAATGGACTTCCTTGCAAAACCAGTGTCAAACGGTAATACATGTGGTCGACGAACCACCAGCAGAAACAACAACACGTGAGGGCGGCGGCATCAACCTTGTACTGACGTGACCTTCCTGTCTATTGTGCTAATCTTTCAAGCAGGCATCATTAGAAAGAGTGAACTAAACCACAGACATGTCGTCAACACACACACACGCACACTACCACTAAACCCATCAATAATGTATATAAAAGGTATGTGATGACAACATGGAGGTTAAAAATAAATTTAAAAAGATTCAGCAGGAAATGACGTGCGGAAGCACGGAGGATGCCAGAACGCTAACTGAAACTGAAAACATTAGCACCGTGGCCTGACGCGTGTTCTCGGAATGGTGTTGCTAATCAGCCAAGCATAGCACTTCGTCCCCGATGACCATGTCCTATTAGCCGGGGTCAATCTGAGCGTGAGGAAAATATAACAGCGAGTGTTGTTTGGAAGGAAAGCGCCTATTTCGGTAGCAGGCGCTGGGAAATCTCTGGCTGCCTGCCAAGCTACCCATTTAATTCTGTCTTTTTATTATTTCAACAAAAGAGGATGATACGACACACAATTAATCACTGACCGTTATTGACCTGATTAGTTTTTACATTTTACTGATGCTTTTATTCAAATCAACTTACAACTGATACAGGAGTTAAGAGTAAAGGATCTCGATGGGATTTGAACTCTCTACCTTCCAATCATTAACCTAAAACCTTTACAGCTGAAACACCACATCCCCTGCTGAGACATTCAATTGCCTTTTTTGCAATGTGGGTATAGTATTAATTTACCCAGACTAGGTTTAAAAGGCAGGCACAACTGCGTTTATGGTGAAAGGTGGTGAGAGGAGCACCACATCATTGAAGAAAATACTAGAGACTTGGGAGTGAAAGGCTTAGAGAAAGCTTGTGGAATACAGGGAGGTTTAGAAGTGGTGCCTCAATGGTTAAAGCTTCAAACTACTGATTAGAAGGTTGTGAGTTTAAAATCCCCGCACTGCCAAGCTGCCACGGATCGATCCTTCGGCAAGACCCTTAACGCTCAACTGCTCAACTGAATCCTGTCTCAGTGGGGAGCCAAGCTGAATAAAAAGTGACAGCCAAAAACAAAACAAAAAAAAAAAAAGAGCAAATTACGTAAAAAATTTTGATGAAAATGCTCAACATCGAGGACGGCCACTTGTTCTATCAGGAAGGTCCAAAGACAAAATGGGAGCAAATTGATTTGCGTGGCTGGCCAAAATACAAAAAAAAAAAAAAAAAAAAAAAACGTCTTACAGTATACACTGATCAGTCACAACAATCACCACCACCATGTGAACTGCATAAGACCATCTGTTTGTCTGTTCCAATCTCACAAAAAAGCCAACTGCTGACCAAAATCATCAGAAGACCCAGTGCATCACAACCTGCCAGTTCTGGTATTTAGCCGGGAAGGTTGTTGATCCGGCCTCATGTTCCCCCGATCCCAATCTGACCCGAGCATCCGTGGAACGCACCAGGCAAACAAGTCTGATCTGTGGAGGCCGCACCCTGCAACCCACAGCACCCGAAAGATCCACCACTGAGGTCCTCGTGCCAGACACCACAGCACACCCCCAGAGGTATTGTGGAGTCATGCTCCGAGTAACCAGAGCCACCGCGAAGGGCAACCTACACAATGTTTTGTGTTTTAATTTAATGGCTGATCTGAAGTTAGATCTCATGATTCTTGCTTGCGATTCAGTACGAGTTAATTATCTGTGCTTGATTTGAGCACAACTGCTCCGGCATAGAAGCATTTCCACTCCATTAATATATTAATCAAGTATTTCAACCTTGATGTCTCTATCTGATCAAGGGTTGTGTTATGATGATGTATTCTCCTCTAGGTGATAAGGAGCATCAGTTCCTGAGCAATTTAAACACTTAAATATTTATAACGACTATCAAGGTAACAGATTTCGAGGCTAGAGTTCGATATCTTAAAAAAACCCTCTCTTTTATTCTTGTATTCCAACTGTTTTTAATCGATCTGTGAGGACCGTGATATCTGTGCATGTACAGCCAGCACTGACCCTAATGAACTTTTTTCACTGGAGCGAAGTCGTTTTCTCCAGACGCCTTGGCACTTAAAGCACCATCCTGAGGCCTTTAAGAAGAGGAAAGACAAAATTCCAAAGTGGACCCTCCACCCTACAGTCCTTCCTGTCTTTAAAAAGGTCAGCAAGGGAATAGACCACCACGCACCCAAACGTCACCTGAAGTATACGAGACGCAACCCGGAATGCACGAGGGGGGCGTTAAGAGGAAAAAAAATAAAAATAAATTGATGTAATGGGCTATGGGTAATGAGGTAGAGTGCAGGAGCTGAAATAAAAGGGATGCTTTGGCCAGGGCACAAAGGGCTACTTGTTTAAAAGTTTTCTAACTCAGACAGAGATGGAGAAAGAGGGAGGAAGAGAAGGAAAGGGGGAGGAGAGAGAGAGAGACAGCGATTTGGCAGAAGGCAAGGAGGGATGGGTCGGGCCTCAAGCTGACGAGGCTGAGACCTGGAGAAAGCAGAAACCGCCGATATTCATTAGCTGCGCTCTGGCAGGGCTGCCTTTTGGCACAAAGATAGCAAGCAAACCGCAGAGACAGCCCAGCTCGAGCTGTGTGCCTAACACACTCCCTGTACTTGCTGCTGCACAAATCCTGCGTCCAGCTCAACTGGCACGCAGTCATCCTCTACTGCTTAAGATCCTACCAAAAGCAATACCTGACCTATATAGTCATATAAACGCCTGGGCTTCATAACTGAACATATAACGCAGGCTTTTTTGTTTTGCTTATGTCACAAACACATAACCGAAGAGAAGAAAAAATAAAGGTGGTGCTGAAACTGAATCTGCACTTCTTTTAGGTCTGATCTCACACATCTGATGTTCTGTATTCAGGTACCCGTGTCCATATCGAGCAGCCGACATCTGATTTTAAAAAAAACGTCACTGCTGAAAGACACATTTCAAGCACTCTCTTTTATATGCAAATCCAGTCAAGCAAGTTGAGATGTGGAATGCATACTGATTATTATTAGAGACGGGAAAGTCACCAGTTACCGCCTGCCGTCACACTACGGTTCTTTGAGTATCACAGTCTTAGAAATATCCTGATTGTAAATTAAATTAAACAAAAAGCGACATTTTTACCGAGCAGCATTTATCTCTGTAATCTGCAATAATTATTATTCCAAATCAAACTTAGCAAATAATTCACTCCTACCACACGGGGATGCCAGTGTGTACATAAGAAGAAACGGCAACGACTCAAATGCTTCCAGGGTCTTCAGCACGCAGCCACGTCCGGCTTCTATCATGGGTAATTCGAGACTAATCAGCGCACGTGATGTTTTGAGAGGGTGCAATGAGTGATAATGAGTTTCTGTTGCACTATTCGGAGGCTTGTACAAACAGCACAGAATCGGTTATGTCCAATGTGATTGGTCACGGCTGATCAGGCTGAAAATCAGGCAATTCTGGTCACTGGCTGATCGAACGGTGCATCTCTAGTATACACGTAATAAAGCATTTAAAAATCGTCAGTGTGGCGATACGTGAATCAGCACACAAAAAAAATCGTAATCCATAACTGATTTTTCTTCATTTCTTCTAATTATGAAAGAGGCATACATAAACTGCTCAATTATTTTTTCAAAGAGAACGGTGTTAAAAGACACGCCTGTGCCTGCTCAGTTCCTGTTAAACTCTGATGTAGAGGTTAGTAACCGATTACTTCATCAGATACTTGACCATGGGCTGTGCTTACACTGAATGATTTCATCAACCTGAATAACTTTTCTCTTATTTCGGGCTCCTTTCATATCATTTCGATTCACACAAAGTTGCGAAAGAAAGAAAGATAAAAGGAGGAAAGTCATGCTGTAAATGGTCGGCTTCAGCAAATCATCCTCCGTTTGTACTAAATGAGCCAGAGATTAAATTTAGTAAAACTGCTTCAAAAGAAAGACAGTCAGGGACAAAGTTCTGCCTGCGTCTCATTTTAGTGTCTACTGATATGATGGTGGTCAAAAAAGGCACTGATATTAAGAAAGCACAGGGTCTCGCAAAAAAACAACAACAACAACTCATGAACACGGCGATGAATACGGTAGCGGCAAAAGCGGCAAGTAATGATCGAAAAATATTCTTATTACCTCATGCTTGGTATGAAGAATGTTTCTGTTTATTTGTCCCGATTCGGGCTGATGGATGACGGCAGCAGAGTGTAGTCGTTTCTTTAATCACAGGTCTATCAGTGAGGATCATTATATAACCAGGGAACAAGCCTTTTATGAAATTCAGCTATAAATTTATTGGGCTCATTTCATACACTTTGACACGTAGTAATCTTAAAAGAACGCTATAATCCCACAGTCTGAAATCGGCTTAAGAAGAAAATCCTGCTGGAAATGTGGTCATGGTCACCATTTGGCATCGAGAGACGTGCACACAGAGTCCTAAAATTTCATGACGTAATCATAATGGATCGCCAACGTATTTGGACTGAACTGAATCAGATTATTAAGTCGTACACATCAAGGTAGCTACACCTCGATCTGGGAGTCGGATTAGGATCTTGCAATTTTTGCCTTTTGACCCTCGTCCAAGATAAGTAGGTTGCTGCGTTTTCCAGGACGAAACGCAGGCCCTTGAATCTCCGGGCCAACAAAAGCCATCAATTCTGCTTTTTTGTGGGCTTTTAACTGGCTATTACAATCTTTGCTTGAAAAACTGGTCCTTACCCCATCACACAGTACATTAACAGTATTTACATAAACGGTAACCTTTTTCTCTATTGAGGTTCTTGGACAGGATGAGAGAAAGAGAGCGCTGCAAGTCAGCCAGTCCCACATTATAAGAGCGTTTTTTGCCAATCAAATCATTGGTGACTCAAAAGAGATAAAAGGAAGCAGTTTTCTCTGGCAAACCATATTCAGGGTTGGATTAAAAAGTGTACGCTCAGCATTTATGAAAAAGAATCGAGTGGTAGAAACGTGAAACACAAACACTGCGTGCGTTAATTCCTAAACACCAGATTAATGGTACGCTCCGTGATGAAGTGTCTGCAGTCTAACAGGAAGCGCAGAACAGAATGCAGCTCGAGAAGTCAGTCAATCTAGTCAGGAATCGCATGGAAACCTGACTAACACCAACGTCTCCCAGGGTGCCTGGAGGTGACAATGACGAGGAGAAGTGCTGAGGAACGTGGAGAAAAATCATATAAATGTACAGCTAATGAACTCACTGACATGAACACTCTACACAGAGGGAGCGTTTCAAGCCTCGTCCTGGAGCAAAAACGCGTACACCAAGCTTTTTTAACCCCAGCTTATGTTTACTTAAAAATAAAACTAGTAAACATTCATTTGCTCGTTGTGGCCCTAATTTTAGCCTCCTGCCCGGGAGCAACAAAATAACACATACATCAGGCCAGTGACCACACGATGGCTGAAAATACACCCGGCTTGCCACATGCATGGCTGACTGCAAGAGAGAGAGAGAGAGAGAGAGAGAGAGAGAGAGAGAGAGAGAGAGAGAGAGAGAGGGGGAGAGGAGGCAGGGGAGACAGGCAGTCAGGGTGACAACGCAGACGTCTCATTCGAAATGCAAGACACGGGACGAGGTGTACTGCATTTAGCTGGGCATTCTGTCTGCATGCCTTTAAAACCTGGACAGGCTCCATAAATAGGTGCGCGCCGGAGATGGGGGGAAAAGTAAATTAAAAAGTCATACGAGTTCAGAACCAGAGAACAAAGCAAAATAAATAAATAAATAAAAGTACGGGTACTTGGAATGAGAAGACTTGGTTTCTTTTGTTCATTTCTAGTGGACAAGTGGCTTCAAAGACTAAAGAAGAGACATGAAACACACTTCCTATTGACACAGAAGCTTCGTATAACAAGTACAAGTACATGCAGACATCCATGTGTTAACAAGATCAGCAGAAAATAAACGTGCTACCCAGACTCATGAGTCTTGGACGTGAATCATTGTCCAACAAGTGGATAAAATAAAATAATAATGTAAAACAAGCCGTTATAGCTACACAAAGGTCTCTCTTTCTTAGAACTTGTATACTAGTCTGTTGTTTGTTTGTTTTTTTGCATTATTGCCCTCAACAAGCCATCTAATTCACCATACTTTTTTACCTTATGGTCGTTAATAGAAAAATAATTCTTCGTCATTCAGCTGTTCCCTTTCAGGGGTCGCCACAGCAAATCATCTGCCTTCATCTAACCCTATCCTCTGCTTCCTCTTCTCTCACACCAACTAACTTCATGTCCTCTCTCACTGCATCCATAAATCT
>JAQMYK010000007.1:19071036-19086774 GCA_030014345.1 Clarias buthupogon
ACTTTTTACTTTTACTTGAGTAGATTTTTATAAGGGTAACTTTACTTGTACTTCAGTAAAAGTTCACTCAAGTAACAGTACTTTTACTTAAGTACAAAATTTTATTACTCTTTCCACCTCTGAGTATAGTATAGTATAGTATAGTATAGTATAGTAAACAGAAAATAGAATAGTACAGTATAGTATCGTATAGTAAATAGAACACAGAATATAACACATATAATACAGAATATAGTATATTACGGTAATATAAATATACTATGAAATATTCTGTATTCTATTTATTATGTTCTGTATTCTATTTATTATGTTCTGTATAATATACTATACAATAAATAGAATACAGAATATAGTACACTATATATATGTATAGTATATATATATATAGAATATAGTATAGTATAGTAAGCAAAATGCAGAATATAGTATAGTAAACAGAAAATAGTATAGTACAGTATAGTATCGTATGGTAAATAGAATACAGAATATAGTATAGCATACAGAATAGAATACAGAATATAGTATAGCATACAGAATAGAATACATATAATACAGAATATAGTATATTACTATAATATATTAAATATTCTGTATTCTATTTATTATGTTCTGTATAATATACTATACAGTAAATAGAATATATATAGTATAGTATAGTATAGTATAGTATAGAGGCAGTAACTTGAATACAGAATAATAAAACTTCAAGCCTGTTGTTCAGCAGTAAAATTAGGTAAATAAATTAAAGTACTGTAAGTAAAATGAATCCTAAAATCAGGGACATCCAAAATAAGATGGAATTTCTGGTGAATTAAGGTCTAAGACTAAATGACACTTACAGAAGGCTTCGCGCACATTATTGTGATGAGAGTTTGCATACATGAAAAATATTTGAACGGTGCAAAAACGTTTGTGAATGATAATCACACCAGAGGTGGTTCGGAGCCCACTGATGTGAGTGGAACGCCCGAACTTATGAATATTATATAAATCTGTTGTCTCCAGCTTGCAAAAGAAACACCTCTATCTGTAGGATCTGTACACACAATTATTCACCAACACCACTTGCACATTAAAGGAACACGGCCGGAAGTTATAGCCACATCTCCTGTACAGTCCTGACCTTACTCAAAAACATTTCTACATGTTTGGGGCATTAAGGAGTTCCTGGGAGGCCAGTGTTTTAGACGTGAATGCAGTCTCTGGCATACGGAGAAATCTTTCCACCTTGATGGTATCCAAGCACGAGTGAAATAAGTGTATTAGTTTATCATGGGATACAATCTACCACTTATAATTACACTTTATATATTCTTCACATTTCAGACCCAATAAGGGTTTGAAACTAATCATATGAGATGGAATAGAACGAGACCCAACACGGTCATCAGTCCATGATGTCCATAAGATGAAACAATGAACAAATGAACAAACTTAAATTCAACTTCTGTCTTCTAAAGGAAACCTTCATTGTACTGTGTGAGGTCAGGGATATTGAGTCTGATGTTTGATTTCTTAATCATGAAAATAGCTACAAGGAGCTGTGGCTGGAAAACTATCAGATCCTGCCATGATAGTAACCCCAGGACACAATGATGGATAGCAGTGGTGAGGGAAACTGTCAAATTGATGAACAAGGCATTATGACTAAAGCTTATGGAGGGTTTTCCCGATTTAACTGAGAAAAGCCAGATGGGTGGCAGCTGAAACAGTTGCAGAAGCAAAGGATGCAGTATAGACAGACTTTCGAGACAATGTTCACCCCGTCTTAGCAGGGCGAGTCAAGATCATGCAAAAGCGCTGCTGAGAAAGTGCAGGGGAATGTTGACCTCTGTAGTGTTGAGCAATGGAAAATACACTCTGAGTAATTTCTTAATCTAATGAAATGGACTTAGAGTAGAAGAAACACTCTGAGTAATTTCTTAACCTTCTTTCAGAGGCAGTGCCAGAAATCTCCAGTGCTTTGGAGTCTATCTCTGTAGCTGAGGTTAGTGTTGTGGCTAGAAAACTTTATAGCAACAAGGCTGCAATAGTAGAGGCGTTTCTGGTTCCTCCCAGGCTATGAAACAGTGAATCAACTCTTTAATCTTGGACAGCTTTATCAGGAGTCATGAGTATACCACTCCGGTCTACACCTTGATTATGATCACGATGATGATGATGATGATCTTTTAGCAAGTGGCACACCTGAACATTTCCCTGCTGAATGTGAAACAGGTTCAAGCCCATGATTTGCTCATGAAAGCAGTGAGATGTTCCCTTTAGATTAATTTAAATACTGTAAGCATCAGACATATCCCACTGAATGGAGACCATGGACCAGCTGAGGAGGTATCTCACACAGTTGGTCAAGAAGAGAATCTTGCACCAACATTGAGACTGGAATCTCAACCAGAGAAAGTGGAAGGAAAATGGATTGTTTAGTAGATTATTGAACGAGCCCTACTATTATTATCATTATTTTTCATTTATATGTTGAGTAGTTATTTTATCCGTGTTATTGTTGCGGTTTAGTAAGAGCTTGGCCTCTTACTCGTTAACTCAAATTACTTACACTATTGATTTTATTTTGCCCATCAAGCAATCTTCACTTGGTGTTTAATAAACCAAACCACATTGATTAAGTGAGATCTGGTTTAAATTTGAGTTCATCTTATGAACATTTATTATTATTTATTTATTTTTCATCTTTACATTTAAAGGAAACGTTCGAACATGTTGGAATAAATTACGTGTGAAACGCTTTTAATCCTATTTCAATTTAACTTGGACTGGAAAGATCACCGCATTGCTGCAACTACTCTGAATTCAGATCACGTTCACAGGAAAGACACAAACACACGCACAAAAAAAACTTTCAAGTTTACATTTCTGAGCGTCGGTCATCTTTTTTTCCATGTGTTATTTGTTATCTCCATCTAGTGGTGAAAATGCTTGAGTGTAATAGCAGTGCTGAGGAATCCTTAAATATTACCAGAGAACTCTCAGATAAGGTTCCAATAGAATTATGTAATATTCACAATGCTCAAACACAGTCACAGACAATATTAAGTAATAAATAGTGATGGCAGTAAATACTGGTATGAAATAGTAAATGAGAAGCCTTTTTAATCATGAAAAAGTACACAAGTACAAGAAAGACGTTTCATGGTAGTCTCAGAAAATTGTACTCACAATTACAAGATTTATTCTTTCTTTCTATTCTAAGGCCATGTGTTCTGACAAAGAACTGTTTGACAGTTCAAAAAAACATTTTAGCCACCAGAAATACAGTAACAGTCAACAGTCTGGACACACCTGCCAATGAATATTCTTCCATTTCTGCTAGTCACTCTTAAATTAGAAGAACAATAAAGACATTATAACTATGAAATATAACATCGGATTATGCAGTGACCAAAGCTATATTCAAATTTATAATGAATTGCAAATATAACAACAACAAAAAAAGGTTCAATTTAGTGTGTCCGAACATTTGACATACAGAACAGCATTTTAATGATTCGATGATGTAATGGATTCACACACATGCACAACTGAAATTCATCAGCCAACCTCAATGGACTGAGTACCTTTGATGAGGAAGCGTCATTAGAAACTGTCATTCTCACATGGTTCAGATCCTACAACCTGCCTCTATTTTTGTTTTTATTTAAAATGTATGATCGTGATTACAGCAAGCCTGGAAACTCTTTATCCAACTTTTTGAATGCAGGTTTTAGAAGCCTGACCTATGGGATGATTAAAATGCATTGTATAATTTAACGAAATTGCACTTAACATTAAAGCAAAAGATTTATATTAAATCACTGCTACTGAACCATGATGAGTGCTGACAGTTTCATTCAGTTGCTTTTTGAGCTGAAGGGTCAGAGGTGACCAGGGTCATGTCCCTCTGACTTGCTTTAACCTCATCCTCCAGCTGAGGGTCCTCTTCTGCCTGGTCTCCAGGAGCAAGTTCCTCCTCCATCACCAGTCAGTGGATTATATCCTAATACACCCACACAAACACCAAACATATTCCACAGAGTTACATTTCTTGAACATGTGAGAAGAAAAAATGATCAGTAAGTAAAAAGCCGACTATGGATGTTGTGCTGAGATGCACAATGCAATGCATGAAAGGATGGTGGAAGGATGATAGAGGGGAAGCGTGAGAGAGCCATATAGTGCTTACAGTGTGAATAAAAATATTGGCAAATTATGTGGCCAAGCATATACATCACCATGCAGGTATATTATGGTATTCTGGATTATAAAGAACCATATTTACAAAGCAAAAACAAAATTAAGTACTGAAAGTAAAGTACTCTTCTGAATTCTGAAAACAAAAGTGAACTTCAATTTCAATTTAATTGTATTTGTATAGCGTTTTAAATAATGTTCACTGTCGCAAACCAGCTTTACAGAATCAAAAGAAAATTATGGAAACGTGTATAAAATGTGAAAAAATGATTTCGAATCAAAATGATCAGATTTTTATTCACACTGTACTTCATATCCAATTTCTTGTTCAATATGCTAGGGAAAAAAAACATTGTTAATTAAGATAATAATAAATACATTATACTTATTTATAATAAATAAATTATTAATAAATGTCATATTTGTTCTACATTGGCTTTTCTGTGGGATCAGACCAGACAGGATGGCCTTCGGTACCCATTAGTACTGATGAGCCTTGGGTACACTTGATCTTGTCACCAAATTACTGTTATTATATAGTACTGTGCAAAGGTCTTAGGCAAATGCAAACAGAGCAAGGATACAGAGCAAGGGTGTCCTCAAAAAATACATACATACATACATACATACATACACACACACTAATATATATATTATATATATAAAGGACATTTTTTGTGTCAAGTACATTTTGTGCAGTTTTATAAGGAATGTACTGAGCATCCTGCAGATCCACCCAGAGTTCTACTGCAAACTTTGACTGTTGCACCTGCTTCTTTTTGGCATGCGAAACTCCTCAGTTTCTATTTTGTTTTCTTTTTTGTCTGAAAAGTGGTTGCTGCTTCCTTTTCTGGCATACAAAACAGAGCAGTGCTAGCTCAGTGGGTTAAGGCTCTGGGTTACTGATCAGAAAGTCGGCAGTTCAAGCCTCAGATCCAACAAGTTGGCATTGTTGAAAGGCCACTGAGCAAAGCTCCCAATTCTGTCTGCTCCAGGGGCACTCCATCACAGCTGACCCTACGCTTTGACCCTAGCTTTATAACTGGGATATGCACCAAATATATATTTGGTGCATGTGTAAAGTATATAGGACAAATAAAGGCATCTTCTTTACAAATATTTGTCTGTAACTTTTCATTTTCTGGTGAAATATTGATGTTTGAAAATCTGAAATGTTTTATACTAACTAAAAAAAAGTAGGAAATTTTTTACAAAAAAAAAAAAAAGAAAAACATAGGACGCAAGACTTCTGCACAATACTGTCTAACTGATTTTCCATGTTATTCAAGTCACCTGGCGGTGGTGTTAGTGTTGTGGGGATATTATTTACCACTGCTTCGAAGAGACTTTTTGTCCGTCTTTGGCTTGAGCACTGTGGTGGAAGTAGACGCCTCATCGTTGCTCTTCAAAGACCCAGAAAAAAAGCATGAGTAAATTTCAAAACTAAAACACATTACATGTTTAAGTTATGTGAAGACTTGCGAAGTTAGCTATAACTCACTTGAGTAAGTCGGGCGTTTCCTTTATAACTCTTCCCTTCTTTCATGCTCTCCCACATCTCGATTTTCTGTTGTCTTTTCTCTTCCTCAAGCTAGAAGCCAAGGAGGTAGAAATGATAAATACTTCACAGCAACTCAACACGAGGTGTTTACTTGTTTCTCTCTCTGTTATATCTGTAATGCTTGCAAGTGTAGTCTGTACGCACAAGTAGACGTTTTATGCTGTACTGAGAAAATAATAGAAAATCTATTGCATTTACTCCACATATACCAACAATGGAAGTCTAAGAATGCTTTTTCAACTGTAACAGTAATCTGATGTAATCTGATGTAAAAGCATCTCAGGGATCTCAAAGCTATTCCTAAGTAGTTTTGATCACAGCAGTTTTAAAATCTTGAATTTGATGGGTCCGATGATGTTTGATTATTGTAATTAAATTCAAATATCAATAGTAGCCCTTCAAAATAACCTATACAGCACACAATCTACATAATGAAAAACTATTAATAAACAGACACAAATAATTTATGGAAGGAATCTTAAGTGTCAGTGTATTGTAATTCTCAGGATTTATTAACATTTCTAACAATCTGGACAATGTAAGCAAAATTAGGCTGAAGAATGCCTGGAAATCTCTTTCTTTACAGCAATCAAATGCTCACCCTTTGCTGTTTTTCTTTAAACTCTGCAGCTTTGGCATCGAGCTCAGCTTGCATTTTTCTGCGTGATGCCTCCAGAGCCTCTTCACGTCTCACCACAGACGATGGGTCTAGAAACAAGTCAAACCCCGTTTGCTTAACACCTGTTTACCCAGTTTCACATTCGCCACTTAACTCTAAAAGTTAACTGACCTTGACTGCCTGCTGAGGCTGAGCTCTGATTCTGGCTGGGTCTCATCTTACTGATGTGCTGGATGAGGAAATAAACTCCCACACACAGGACCAACAGGAACCATCCATACTGAGAAAATACAGCGGAAACTGTAGGGAAAAATACATTAAAAAAAGATGTCTCGTGTCAGAATCAGAATCTGAGATAAGATGTCTGGCATCAGCACTAATTTTAAGTAGAGCTTTTTTTTTTTAAGAATAATTTTACAGCATATTTTTATATTAAAAAATCTTAGCAACACTGACAGCAGTTTTGGACCAACTACATGTAGAGAAGAGGGAAAAGTTAACGAAGATCCTTTTGCAACCCTTGCCACAGTATCTACAGTTACAATATCTAGTTACAAAGGCACCTGGAACTGGGCAGTAAGTGAACATTTTCCCTGAAACGTTGAGGCATGTTCATGTCCTTGTAGTTGATGAGTTGGAAGCGGAGGATTTGAGTCCAATTGTGAAAAGTGATGTGATTGGTCAGAGCAACTCCAAAGCTGCAGCTCTTTTAGGATGTTCTTTGTCTGCAGGAGTCAGGACGTGACAGAAATTGTCCAAGGAGCATGTTGTACAGGGGTGAGTCAAAAATTATCCGCACTCCGGTTATATTAAAACAGGCCTCATCGTCTTATTAGTGCCTTATAATAATAATAATAATAATAATATAATAATTTCTTCCCCAATCACTGCTGTGCAGGTGTGAACGTGTTACATCGGATCATTTGTAACTGTGGTGCGAGCAAAAATGGACGCCCCACTTGTGATCTGCACAAAAGTAGAGCGGCTAGCAGTGCTTCCTTTTTAGTGGTCTGAGCGTGTACCTGACGCCGTTATTTATGAACGAATTTGTGCACAGCATGGAGAAAGAGTTTTGGGAGGTGTGTAGAAGTGTGTATGAATGGATAAAGAAGTGCAAGGAAGGCTGCACAAGTGTTAGCCATCAAGAAGGAGCCAAGCACTCGTCCACGGCTAATGACGATGCACGTCGGGACACTTCTGCCCACATTGTAGACACTCTGTGTTTTGAGGTGTTAAAGGCATCCTCCCTAGAGTCCTGAGGATGCTAGATCGGACTTTCACCTGTTCGGGCCCCCAGAAGCCATCCTATGAGGACAAAGATTAGCTTCTGATGAAGATGTGAAAAAGCAGTGCATTTGTGTTTTGCATCTCAGCTGGAAAATTTTTTTTTATGAGGGAATACAAAAGCTTGCTGACAACTGGACAAATTGTATTAAAAGTATTTAAAAATTCTACAGCCAAAGTGCGGATGATTTCGGACATAGCATAATGAAGTTAGACACATACAGCATAAACACACTTTACAGACTGATTTCGTCTTTTCTTTCCGCACCGGTTTTTCTGAGAGAACCCCGCCCCCTGTCCGGACTAGTAATATTCCTCCTTCCGTGATTGGCTAAATTTTTGCATGTACAGCTCCAACAGCCAATCAAACCTGCAGAAAACAAACGCGACCTGTCTAAATACGGGTGGGGGAAACGTTGCAATATTGAAGCCGATGACGATGCTTTTTATTTTTTAACAATTCTATGCCCAGATTTATTATCCAATATTTATTTTTATCCTGCAAAAATGTTTTATAAAGTTATAATGTTAAAAATAAACTTATGTATTCCTCAACTTTTGGTTTCATGTATTTATATGTCGCTAAACGTGAATACAGGATAAAACGGTAGAGAAAATGAGTGAATGAGTAAACGTTAAAGAGCGTCTAGTACAGAATATTGACATTAACATATAATTCGCGTTATTCGCTAAAACTAAATTTTATTAAAGCTAAACCACAGTGTTTATGTACCGGTTGTCTGAAGAAAACTCAGGTCCGGGTTCTCCAGAGTCTCTCCTCCTGCTCCAGGGGTTATTTTAGCAGCGCCGTCGTTTGCCTCCATGTTTAAAAGGCCAAAAAAAAACTACCTACAATCACCGTCTACTTTCCTTTGGACCACAATATTATAGGATTATTTGTCCATTTTGTGACGTACGAGCCAACGCAGCCTGAAACCAGCTAACTGGCTAAGCCAAACCGGATTTCCGTAAACTGACGGTGACGTGTTGTTTGGGAAGGGCGGGGCTTAACGGAACGCGTCGTGGATTGGGGGCGGGGCGAAGCGGATTTTTAGATGCATTTGGAATTGTTACAGCAGCCTTCATACAGTTCTTTATACAGTAACAGCACTTAACAGCTTTTCCCCGTTAGTTCCTTTTATTTAAACACGTTTCTATTCAAGCTGATATAATTTATAATTGTACATTTAAAACTCCAACTATTTAAATTTTTTTTCTATATTAACCAAATAATCTTTAATAACTACATCATTCATTCATTTATCTTCTTTACTACTTTCCCTCGCAGAGAGTTTGAAGCCTATCCCAGGAAACCATCGGCCTAAGCCGGGGTACTACCTGGACAGGGTGCCGATCCATCGCAGTGCACATGCCACACACTCATTCACACACTACGGGCAAGTTATCCTAATCTGCAGGTCTTTGGACTGTGGGAGGAAACTCAAGTACCCAGAGGAAACCCACCAAGCACAGGGAGAACATGCAAACTCTACGCACACAGATCTGAGGTGGGAATCGAACCCTTGACCCCTGCTAAGCACTTGCTGCCAAATACCTATCTAGATATTAACTAAAAACTCTTTGATAACTACATAATGTTGTTGGTCTTTCAGCTGCTCCCATTGAGAGGTCACCACAGCAGACCATCTGATTCGCACAACAACTCTGCATAGGTTTTGCATGGACCTTGCATAATACTAGTACTAAATAATAACTGATGGTAGTCAAATTTAAATTTCCATGGCCATCGTATTAGGTAGCACACCACAGCATCTATATAAAGTTTTTGTCTGTACATTGGCCAGAACTCGATCTTTCAGTTATATCTTTATATTTTAGACATTGGAGACCCAAAACCAGCCCCAGAAAAATCTCTGTCTGGATGTCTGTCCAGCCAGATTTTGTCACAGCATCATGCAAAACTGGCTGGACAGAAAATAGTGAAACTTTGGAAGTACTTAGTATGTACTGACATTATTTACCTGAAGTTAAACCCACGCCATCAATGAAATCAAAATGTTGAGTAGAAGTTACATTATAAGCAGGTATGTGCAAAATCATGTCACAGCATCTAGCACTTTTTTGAAGGAATATAGGTATATGATCCTCAACTATACAAAACCAATTTCTGTGCATTAATAAGAAAGACAGGCAGGCAGACATGTACATGGACTTCAACCTGAAATAATCATCACTGATTAAAGTTGATCAGTGTTTTTTTTTTTTTTTTTAGCTTCAACCTTCTCTAAAACTATTTCTAAAAACACTTTTCCATCAACTTCCAGTACTTTGGCTAGTTTACAATATTTTTTATTTATTTTTTTATTAAAAATAAAAAATATTGTAAACTAGCTGAAGTACTGGAAGTTGATGGAAAAGTGTTTTTAGAAATAGTTTTAGAGAAGGTTGAAGCTAAAAATAATTTTAAAAAAAACAAAAAAAAAACCTTCAACCTTCTCTAAAACTATTTCTAAAAACACTTTTTCCATCAACTTCTAGTACTTCAGCTAGTTTACAATATTACTTCATATTGACACATACAGAAATATATACATTTTCAAATCTTGGTAAGATTGTTAAATCTTATATATTGTAGTTTAAAATAGTCTAATACATGAACATACCTAAGGGGAGATGTGGAATGATGGAAGCAAAAACCAGAGAACATTTGACAACTTCGACACCAATCAGGAAAAAAAGCTAACCTTTTAACCAGCTCTGGTAATTAGTATGTTCAGTTATGAAGCAGGACTGGGCGTTCATGGACATGAAGCCTGTTTATAATCAGTATCATTATGTAGATAACATACTAGCCATGTTTATCAGACAGACCTCCCATGTTGTCCATATTATTTATAGATTTCCTGGCTGTAACTCATCTGTTAGACCGTAATGGATTATTTTTGACAAATGAAATCCAATTGTAAATATTTACACAAGGACTCAATATGAAAGAAGCAATTAATTTTATTGTAAATCATTAAAAAATGGTTGAATGTGCTTAACAGAAACAAACAAAAAAGTACTCTGTTCAATATTTATACATAAACTCGAAAAAGTTGCACCACCAAATCATCCATACAACAGGAAATGAACTATGATCCATTAACCCGCATGTCTTCCTCTGCATTATCCGCTCCATCGTCTTCCATCTCATCTCCACCGGCACCACTGTACATCGACACAGACTCCTGCATTTCCATTTCAGGCTCATCTTCCTCTTCCTCCTCAACCATGCTCTGTGCGCCTGGAATATGAAGTAAATATGAAGTCACTGTATGAATGACTCAAAGCAAACATTCATGTTCACATATAATATTTTTTTTTGCTGCACAATCACATAGCACTGATGAATTTTTGGAACACTTGTATTCTGATGAACACTCGTAGCACAAAAACACACAAAGTGCTTTCATACCCACACACCATTTTTTTTTCTACACATTTATATTTATATGCATGTTATACTTCACAGTCTACACATTCATTTTGTACATTCTGTTCCTGTGTAATTTATACATTTCAATTTTCATCCCATTTTGTAACTTGTTAATTTCCAGCATTTTTTGTTATTGAAATAAAATATTTTGTATTCTCTAGTGCAATATTTTCATTGTAGTCAAATCTTTCTATTCTACATCACATACAGCCGTATAAGCATGAATATTATATTATACTGTGTATGTGACAAAAATTATCAAAGGAATCTCCAGCTACAAAGTTTTGTCCCTTTCAGAGAAAAAGCTGCAAACTTACAATTCGATTTAGGTGGAACTGTATTTATCAGAGGGAACATAAAATGATATAAAAACAGATTTAGATATTTATTGTGACTGGATGTCACAATAATGACAGACGATGAGCAGACACTTTACTCCCGCTAATCTTACTAAGGTGACTTCTTTCCTGCTCACAAAAACTCACAAGCAATTAGAGCATCATTGGTAATCCCCAATGTGTTACCTTGTCTGATTTCTCTCCCAGGGATCTGACCAGACTGTAACATTCCCTTCAACCTTTCCACCTCTGCCAGCGATGTGGCATTTGCGATGGCAGCCTGTGGGCGAGACAGATTTTTTTGCTGTTTAATCAATCACAAGAAATCCCATCCATATTTCATATCATAACACATACAAATCAGTGACCTTTATGGCTTCCACATCTGCCGCAGAAGGCCCCGTTTTCACTTTCTCAGCCTGCAGTCCGACTCCTGGCGTGAATCTGAAAAGAACACATTCACACAGATTCTGAGCAGCTTGTTCAGCCAGACCTGCTCCTTCAGCCTCTTAACCACTGTTCTTCCAATCATTACCAAGTGTAGTATCTTGTGTATCTTATCATTTGTCTTAATAAGCTGATACAAAGAGAAAATGCCTTGAGCCAGCTCTCCTGGAATACACTGCAGACAGGATTTTTTGGTGTGGGATTTACTTTAAGGTTTTAGTAGGAACCAATTGAACTTTCAGGGGAAACGATCCAGATCAGATCACTGAGATCTGATAACACTTTCTTAAGTCCAGTGATTCAGAAGAGCTGTGCTTGACCAATGGCATTCATCTTACGTTTTTGTGCGCTTGGCAATATCCTTTGCAAGCTGAGCGCCCCGTTTGCCTTTGAACATTTTCTCGGCCTCTTGACGTTCCTGCGACGATACATCACAAAGTTAAAGGAAAAGAGCACTAAAGCATCCTGTGGGAATTGACTCCAGAGAAAATGAGGAACAGTTAAGAACCGTTGAGGTTTAGTTTGGAACAGAAGATTGAAAACTAATGATTATGTGCTGTGATTATTTATAATTAAATATGAGCTGTTACATAACTTTTTACAGGCTCTCCAACATTTCTCATTCTGACAAATTTCAAAAAAGTGCCCCAGATTAAACATTGATTTTTTTTTTTTTTGTACAAACAAAATAAAACTGAAAAGATGCAACCTCTCATGTCCAGCATCGGTTAAAAACTGTCAGTTTGTGGTCCAGGCACACATTATATTTGATTAAAAAAATTATAATTAAAGTAATGCACTTGCAGATCTACATCAAACTCAGTACATTTAACTAGCATATTTGCCCCATCCTAACCAAGCTGCTTAATATACAAAAACTTAATAAACTATATTTTTATAAACAAAAAAATAAAAATAAAATGCACAGGTGAATTCTGGTCTCAAAGTTTCATACCAATTTACATACAGTTCACACAATTATCGAGAGAGAGCATTTCCAATAATCACATTTTAGAATCTACCCTTTCACAACAAGCCTGATATTTTGTTCTCCAATAAAAACCTTCAGCATTGTACCTTACCTTTAATTTCACCTTCTGGAAATCCAGAACACGGATCTGTGGAAGTTTGTTGATGACATACAGTCTGTAATGCTTCTTGTTGGTTACTGGGTTTCTTAAGAGACTGGAGAGAAAACACAATCTTCAGTAAATGTTTAGTTTTTACGAAGAACATGGGGGTTTCATGATTCTCAATGTTTATTGCAGTTTATGCTGAACTTTTATCAACTACTCAAATTCAGCCAAAATGCCATATCTACACTTACATCCTTCGTAATAATCAAACAGATAACCACGTGTGATGGGATGTTCTTGTTTCTGTATTAACAGCTCAAAATCAGGGATGTATGCACCAAATGACTGAAGACCAAAAGCAAAACTGATTTTTTTTGCTTTTATCAAAAGATTATAAATTTTCATTGGTCTTGGTAGTAAGCGCTCAGTCTCTATTATGCTTTTCTTCTCCTCGTTTTTCTGTGTAAAGTGACGAGCAAACTGTGGTGGTATAAATGAAACATTATACTCCAGATGGTGTTGTATGAAAAAGTTTCAGAGTGTGTTATTGAGCACAAAATTTCACAGCTCAACCATAATAAACAGAATACACCTAAATAAAACACCCTGACTGTTAACCTGAAAAAATATAAACATATCCAGTAAAAAAAAAAAAAAGACCTTTTGTCAATTAGAAGAAATACCATCAAGTAATTTTTAAATTTTATTACTTTTCCAATTAAAACCTCCAGTGAGAAGAAACTGCTACAAAAAGTATTCTGCTTGCGGGATAATATTAATCCGGCAGTTTCAAAGATGAAATCATTGGAATAAAACGAGTCAAACCGCTCCACCCAGAGCCGTGTGTGTGATCATGAGTTGTACCTTAGAAGATTCAAGGTCTTTACTGAAGCGAGAGGATCCAGATCACCCTGTTAAACAAAAACAAGAACAATCTGTTTAAAAAGGCTGATGATAAGTTCTACCTGCTCTAAAGCAGGGGCTCCTAAAGTTTTAGCAGAGATTAACTACTTTAGCTGGAAAGAGGAGAAAACATGTTGATCTTATGAGCACAAAGAGAAATAAAAGAAATAAAAGTAAACAGTAGTCTATATCATCTGAGAAAATCATTGACAGAACAGAATTACAGATCAGCACACATTTCATTCCAGCATTACTCTCTACTCACCAGCTCTTGAATGTTGTTGCTTGTAAGGATCAGCTCCTTTAGATTGGGCAACGAGTGCTCGAGATTTTCACCGATCCGGCTGCAGGAAAAGCACATCGGCATCAACTGTCATGTCTGAAACTGTGAGCTCAGTTCAAATATCAAACCTGATCATATTCGTCTGAATACTGGGAAAAATAATTATGAACAACGTAATGGCTTTTATTAAGAAGGTTAACAGTTTCCTTTCTTCTTTCTCTTTTAACATACCAGCTTCAATGGCTATACTAAATCATTTTTAGTTACTCAAAATTAAAAAACTAGATCTGGATTTGTTTAAAAACTTTTTCCAAAGTGTTAATGACAATTTCCTTTCTAAACATGAGAACAACCACACACTCATTGCTTCTTCTTCTTCATTCCAAGCAGTTTTGCCAAATTCACGAAGCATCTTTAAGATTCACTCAGCTGTTAAAAGCAACATACTGAATAAGTGGTAATTAGGAATTTGGAAATGAAAGCAAGAGACAGCTTAGCACAGCTACTCTAACACTAATTACAGTACGGTGCAAATCTTTCATAGATAAAATACATCACTTGCCTTGCTGGCATCAACAACAAACTGTTCTTCTGTAGAGATGCACCATAATTAGTAAAAAACCTTGTCCCACATTGAGTGTGACAAACACTGCTACCTAATGCGACATTTTGTAAATATTCATCCTTCCCATGTGTGTACATGTTTCAAAAATATATTCTTTAAACATAAATTATTTGTGTCTGCAATGTGAACTTCTGCAATAACGCTGTTAGATATAAGCAGTGCATCTTTTTTTTTTTTTTTAAGAAGGTGTGTGTGTGCTGAGGCAGTACAAAGTTACTGTTTCTTTATAATCCTTCAGGTGACACACACTACTATTCACACAATGGCATCCCATGTGGTAGGAGTGAATTGTTATCAAAGTTTGCTTAGAAATAATTATGACATAAATATGACAGTAAAAGTGTCAACTTTTTTTTATTGGAACAAAATCTCAAATAAATAAACTCCTGTTTACATGTGCATTATTAAGTGAAATATTTTAGCTGCTTTGAGATCTTTCTGACTTCGTAATTTTACACTTACACTCATTAATAATTATCTATCTGTACTCAATATTTTTACGCACTTTAATGAGTTACACCTAATTTGGTTGTAATCCTATACCAATCTATCATCTGTGTAAATCATCACACAATGTCAAACACTCTTGCGTGTAATGCTAATCTCTCTCTGTTCCGATCTAATGCTGGACACTGTCTCTCTCTTCTCTCCATCACAGACACACACACTCACCAAATGCGGTTGTTGTTCATCAGAATAGTTTTGAGTCTCCTGAGCAGTGGAAACCCGTCCAGTTTTCTGATCTCATTATCGGAAAAGTCGATGGTATCAAACTGATCCAGAGTGGCGCCGAGGTTCTCCAGAACCGGGATTTTATACCCTGTGGGAACATGATCACAGGCTTTAAATGGGGCAGTGTGGAGAGGAGAGAGAGAGAGATTACACGGGGCAGTGTGGAGGAGAGAGAGAGAGAGATTACACGGGGCAGTGTGGAGGAGAGAGAGAGAGAGATTACACGGGGCAGTGTGGAGGAGAGAG
>JAQMYK010000007.1:19088116-19114086 GCA_030014345.1 Clarias buthupogon
TTAAATCATTCAAGTCATAGCTGATGCTGCAGCTTCCCGTCCACATACCAGCAAATTTCGGATGATAAAGATACGTCATATAGACGTCGTATAGATGTAAAGACGATGTATCATTTAACAGCTCAAACAGGCGATCTACAGACAATCAAAATACGACTATAAAAAAATGCAGTGCTAATCACTAAGTCATCATATGCCACTTTAAAAACTGCCATGACACAAATAACAATGGCAAGACTAATTATCAGAACATCTAATGACCTTTTTGATTTGCGACTCAGCTTCACTCACTCATCACTTTCGAAAAGCCTGCCTTTGATGTTTGGGATTTAGTTTGCAGCACATCCCTTCTGGAGATCCTACCAGGGTACTAAAAAAATAGGAATAATTGCAATGGTCACCATTGGCCTCCACAGTCCTTGGTTGGACTATAGAGATTCCTAGATAAATGGATGGATGGAAATGCTGTTTTGATGTTTGTTAAGATAAGTATTTTAAATGCGGGAATCAATAACATTTGTCTGGTCAAGCAGTTCTAACCACAGTACAAAGAATTGTTCAAACTTTGCCATTGAACTAGTTGTGGTGAGATCTTCAGTTTGAACCTGATTACAAACAGTCCAGACTTATCATATGTGAGCAGTAAGGTAGAGCTTACATTACCATCATTACATTACATTACAATGGAGATGTGAAGTAAATCAATAAAGAAGGACCATGCAATAAAACATCATCACTTTAATAAGTACAGTTTTCATCAACCGAAGAGTATTGTGGATATTTGCCTGCTTTTTCTAACATTTGTTGAAACTCCAGTGATTTCCTCATCATCCATATTGAATAGAAATTTCCAACCAAAGTCTGCTGATTGACTTTTTGTAACCAAAACGTTTCCAAAGTTACTTTTGGTTATCAAAAAATATAATGGAAAAAACTGTATTAGACCACTCAAACATGGGAAATGTCATTGCCTTATAAGAAGTCTTGTTAAAAATCAGAAATCAGCTGCGGGAAAGGATGTTTAAATTGTTACTTCCATAAAATATACAGATACTGTAATTAATACCAAAATATTCAGGGTGGGGTTAGAAAAAATACTACTGAAATTATATGGGAGCGAAAATATAGATAATAAGGGTGAATTTTATTATGTTTTTTTTAAAGTAAATTAAAAGCTGAAGTGATGTCGCACCTCTTTTCATTATTTATTCATTACTTGAAAGAATGAATCTCTTAGAAGTCAGACATTATGTAAAATTTCCTAGATTTCGCATTAGCTAGCCTTGTTAGTACTGTCGCTCCGTACCTCCAGGGATAGGGTTTGAATCTCACCTCTCGTCCGTGTGTTTGTGTTTTTTCTCCTCATGCCAGTAGGTTTCCTCAGGCTACTCCAGTCTCCCACACACTACAAAGACATGCATTGATTGATATTTGCAAATTGCTGGTAGTAAAAGTGTGTTTTTGTGTGCCTGCAGGTAGAAAGAGTCTGGGATACTCAGCAATATAACTTCCTCTTAAAGCACTGACTGCTGGCCTGGCATGTATAAGTCACTGCAGCCAACCAGCAGTCAGCAGTAATGTGTAAAGAATAAAACAGAATAGAATTGAACTTGCTGTCTAGGCAGTTATTGTAAGTTAGTTATTTGAATCAATGTTAGTTTAACAGAGGTAAGTTTTGATCTAGCTTAGGTCTGCCTCATCATGTTTCTTCAAATGCACTTGTCGATATTGTTCTTGTAAGAACTATTCCAGAACAGCTGACCTTTGTGTCTCAAAGTGATTTTTCATATTTCGGAAATCTCCAGTATTGTCCTAGAATGTACAAAAATAAATCATTTAACAGACAAATTAACGAACAAACGAATAACATTAAATTAGAAGGTGTGTCCAAACTTTGACAAGCACTATTAGTGGCACATTAGTCACAGCAAAATGAACATTTTTCTAACACTGGTATGAAAAAGTTTTGCAATTTATTTAAACTGAACATAAATAAATGAGGTACCATAGTGGTTAGCGCTGTCACCTTGCACCTCCAGGTTCTGGGTTCGATTCCCGCCTTGGAGTCTGTGTGCATGGAGTTTGCATGTTCTCGCCGTGCTTAGTGAGGTTCCTCTCAATTTGCCCCTTAGTGTGTGAATGTGAGTGTATGTATATATATGTGCACCTTTTCCAGGGTGTACCCCGCCTTGTGCCCTAAGTGTCCCAGGAAAGGATCCAGGTCCCCTCTCGACTCTGTATACAGGATAAAGCGATATAGTGAGTGAGTGAGTGAGTGAGTGAGTGATAAATAAATGTACTGGAGTCTCACTAGCTTCACTTACAATTTGTTTTCTCATGGTCACACAGCTGCTTAGTCCCAGATCTGTGAGATCTCAACACCTACAGTCGCTGTGACTTTTACTGATCATATCCCAGAAGACTTAGGGCACAAGGTGGGGTACACCCTGGATAGGGTGGAAATCCATCGCAGGGAACGCACACACATTATGGGCAATTTGGGAAGGCGAACTGAGCTAATCTTTGGACTGTTGGAGGAAACCGGAGCACCAAGAGGAAACCCACCAAGCATGAAGAGAACATGCCAACTCCATGCACTCAGAGGCAGAAATCGAACCTGGACCCCGGAGGTAACAGTACTAACCACTAAGCCACTGTGTCGCCTTCTCAAAGTTGAAAGGTTTAAGGTTTTAATAAAATGCTAAATAGTTCTTAACTCAATTCCACTAATTTCATCAATCACCTCAGTTGTTTCTTTGCTTGATGTAGGCCAATAATTTAACCTTTCCGAAATATAACTTTTTTTCAGTGTTGAAAGCCTCTTTAGAATAAAGCTCATGAATTTACAATTCCCTTTTTGCCTAACACATCTGTTAATGTTCCTGCACCACAAGGTTACACCGTGATATTAAACACATGATCTGACATTCATTCATCGTCATAGTAAAAAAAATACAACTCATATGCGTTTTAACTTTTATCTAACAGCATGTTAAATCGCTAGGCCAGCTGTTCCATCATTTTTCCCTGGTACTGGAAAAATGCTGGACATTTTTAGGACTAGCCATTGCCTTCAGCTGTGACAGGTTCATAAAGAGGCTGGCAGATGTTGCTTGTTGTGGTGAAGGTGGAAACGGAGTTTAATATATTACTGCAGGAAAATTTATTATAACGGGACGACTGGACAGAATCCAGGAAAACAGTCAGCAGGGATTGAGATTTATTCTCCAATAAACAAAAGGACAGGAACAGACCCCCTGGGTTCACCACCGTATAAAATCATATAAAGTTTTGGTGGAAGAGGGAAATTTCATCCCGCGTCGGTGCAATCAGCTACCTTTGTCACAAAGGATCATCAACATCTTTGTAGATTTCTGTCTGGACTTTTTATACTCCAACCCAAGCTTTTGGAAGAATTGAAAATGAATCAGTCGATACCGCAAATGAAAAGTGTAGAAACAGGATGTAGGATGCATGGATGAAAAGCTGACTTTGCAGAGCGTCTGAGGCAATCTTGATCAGGACTCACACTGCATTTTAATGCGATGTCTGAAACCTTACTGTTTTCCTTCATGTCACTGTCTGACCTCGTGCACTACATGTATTTTTAATATATGTCGCAAAAATGTAAAGAGAAAGCGACGCTGGTCGGCGAGGGACAACCTGATGATATCACACACTTCACAGGGGCTCTCTTTCAGGCCATGTTTTCTTAAAAAATAACAGATTCCTCCGCCTCTCAGAAATGATAAGCACATAATCAAAAAGGAATCAAAAGAAAGGAATTCAAATCTCAGGAAGCTTTTGTCTCTTGGTCTCTCACCATGGTGCTCGGCCGCATCGCCTCTTTCTGAAGCTCTTCTTTTTAAAGTCAGCGGGGATTTACTGAGCTGGTTCTGCTCTGTTGAACTTCTTGTCCAGAAATAATGGATTTTCTACTCTCTCTGAACTGGCAAGAATGTAGGAAGCATAAACACCTTGTGTTCCATCGCAATGAAAAAATACCCTAGGAATAACAATCAGTCCTGCTCAGTCAGTCAGCGAGCTGATATAATAGGAACATGTCAAACCAACATAATAACAACAATAATAAAAACAAATGTAAGCTAGTGGATCTCCAAATGAAATAACAGAGTTTATTATTATATAGTACATTGGGTTATGTGTTTTATATTATAGTAGTGCTTCACATCACTTCACAAGACGGTTTTGGACCCTATGAGACAAACTGGTTTTAAACTTCCCGCAAGAAGAGTAAACGGATATTGATCTGTCCATTCATCATTGAAGGTTCAGTTTTCATAGTCTACTTGCCTTTTTTTGTGGTTTGCCATGCTGTGTTGCACTTTCATTTATGTTTCCTGGTACTGTCATTTTTTGTGTTTTCTGTATGCTCTGTCTGCACACAATAAACTATCACGTTGATTGACGCTAAATGCTGTAAGGTAATCTGGCATAAAACTGCTCATAACTTCAGTTTTACTCAACATATTGATTTCATTCATGGTGCAGATTTTACTTTAGGCCAATATCTAAGCACTGCCAATTCATTGAATTCTGTCCAGCCAGTGGTTCCAGCCAACTCATCGTCTATACCGCTTTATCCTTTATAGAGGGTAGCGGGGTGGCCTGGATCCTATCCCAGTAGACTTAGGGCATGAGGTGGGGTACACCGGGGACAGGGTGCCAATCCATCGCAGGGCACACACACATACACCCTCTCACACACTCATTCACATGCAACAGGCAATTTGGGAATGCCAATTAGCCTAATCTGCAGGTCTTTGGACTGTGGGAGGAAACCAGAACACCCAGAGTAAACCCAGCAAGCACGGGGCAAGCCATTACAATAATTATTAATACAGAAACTCATAAACAAATAGCACTGTTAGTCATAGGACTAACTTGGCCGTGTTTGATTCCCAGCCAGTGACCAAACCCCAGCCATTGGATGGAGTGCCGGTCCCAAGCCCGGAAAAAATGGGAGGGTTGTGTCCCATTTTTGTGCAGGTTTCCTCAAGGTAATCCAGTTTGCTCCAATCTTTCAAAAACATGTTGGTGCGTAGATTGTTGACTTTAAATTGCCTCAGTTTGTCACTGAGTTTATGAATATATGTGTGCATGGTAGTTGTAATAGACTGCAGGTTGTATTCTCTCATCATGTCTAATCATTCTGAAACATGCTTGGGATCCACTCCAACCCTGACTAGGATAAAGCAGTTCCTGGAGATGTATAAAGGAATGTTTGTATAAGTATAGTCTGCATACTGTGTTTAGTAGTATTACAAGCTTCATTGCTCTTTGGCATACTGTACAGAATATTCTACAAGTCTTCAGGGCTCTACTGGATGGATGAACACAGTTAGTTCAAATGATTTCCCATCAGTTGGTGTTTTTTAATTATGGAAGTAGATAGTCTAACACATTGCTCCAATATATCTTGCAGGTGTTTAGATGGGTTGAGATCTGGTGACTATGAGAGTCTAGGATTTATATACATCATGTTGATCCTCATTAAACCATTAAGTGAGCCCTTGTGGATATGGGTGTCATCCTGAAAAGACCACTCCCATCAGAATAGAAATGTTACATTATAGGACAAAGATGACTTTCCCTTTGAGATATTAAGAATTATGGACTAATAAGGGGTATATGATCAATGTGATAATAATAATAATAATAATAATACACTTGAGTAACATTTCTCTTTCAGGTCCAAAGGTTCAGCTTCTGTCCGTTCTTCCTCTCCCCTCTAATATTCTTCTCTCTGAGTGATCTAGTACTTTGATCATTCCAGCCATCTTGTTAACCTCAAGGCCTTTACAGAATGCGATTAGTCCACCCCTATAAAGGTGATGTGTCTGCCATATAAGTGTCCTCTTGTGAGCATTTTAACATGTAGCAGAGCTCTCATTTCTCTGCTTTATCTTCACCTTGACTAGAAGGAACTCACCTTGACGATGTGTTATCTATGAGAACAGACGGCTGGGAAATTTGAACTGCCAAAGTTTAGTTGCATTTTAAATACTTTTTTACAAAACGTTTTGGTAATTCCCCTCACAACTTTAAGACGTGTGCATCAACTGTTGGATAGAGGCAGTTGAAGGCGTAGATGTTTCCTTGGCCCTGGTTTGAGCTTTAAGCCAGAACATCTAACAAACTTGACTTGAGCTGATATTGTTTTCAGCACGACCCTTAGGATTGTGACAGGGATTGAACCATAACATTATGTCCTATAACTATGTATTGATAAGAACACATCATGAGTCATATTCTGATTCTATTATGTTAAAGGAGTCCAAAGTCAAGAATGTGGAACATATTGGATTTAATTATAGGGACATGGTACCAAGATGAATGTACATGCAAACAGCTCATGTCTACCGGAACCATTTGGTTCAACTGGAAATGCCGAGTGTATTTCCTATCGTCTGTCCGTCTCCATATCTCTGACTGACTTGCATATTAATGACTAGTTCCTCTGATGTCCAGGACATACGTGACACAGAGCCCCTGGCTTAAATATGCTCTCTTTGCAGATAAACTTTTATATAACACAATTATAGGACACATCATGCATGTCCATGTCCATGTTTGTCCATGTCTCCCGGTTAAAACATGACCTGGTATGTGTATTGAGGTGTGGCGGACGCGAAAAGAAGTAATTTTTGTTTTAATTCATCTCAAAACATAACAATATCTGCTTTTTAAACCTAACACTACTTAAACAAAGGACTGTTCCAAAAATGGCAAGTTAGCAAATACTGGTGTAAATTATGTAACATGTTAGTTAACATTAAGCTTTTATATTTTCAAATTAGAAGTAACAATTACAAAACTAGAATTTATTTGAATTATTGCAGTGGGTGGCATAGTCGCTTAGTGGTTAACACATTTGCCTTACACCTCCAGGATCCGGGTCCGAGTCTCGTCTCAAGTCTGTGTGCATGGAGTTTGCATGTTCTCCCTGTGCTTGGTGGGTTTCCTCCGGTTGGTACTCCGGTTTACTCCAAATTGCCTGTAGTGTGTGAATGAGTGTGTGTATGTGTGTGTGTACCCTGAGATGGATTAGCGTCCCCCACCTTGTGCCCCAAGTCTTCAGGCCCTCCATGGCCCTGTATACAGGATAAAACAGTATAGATGATGAGTAAGTGTATTGCAATGTGATTATTGTGAAAACACGAGGAATAAACCCTGATTATTTGTGCTGATAAAGAGGCAAAATCGCTGACGGCGTGGTGTGATGCTATGCTTTTTAAAAGCATTAATTCAGCACTGCAAAATGATCCTGTGCCATTCTTGTTCCTGTTAAAATTGTGTCATCACCTGGACTTTCTTTGTGAACAGAAAATTCTGGACAGATGAAAACATGGAAGATAATATAATACAGCTGTTCTTATGGTGCTTTCCAGGCAGGGTTGGTTTGTATCTCAGAAATATTAAAAATGTTTTTAATGTTCTTCCTATCTAAGGTGACCTATTTACCTCACCTTACAAAGTTTCTATGAAAAATGATTCTTCTTTATCTTCTTGGCTTGTCATCTTAACTAATGAATCTTTAAGTAACACTAGATAGTACATGAACAAGGCGTATCACGTGATAGGTTTGATAAAAGGAGGGATGGAGCCACTAGAAATGAAGAACAGATCTCTTAATCTTGGGCATGCAAAGCTAAAGCGGACCAGATTTTTTGCTGAAAGAAAGTGATGACGGTCACAGCGTGTAAAACGTGAACTGTAGTTATAAATCTGACCAAGTGGAGGAGCATGTGGGCTAAAACAGAATACCACTGTCAAGTAATTTCAAGTCCATATATGTTTGGATAGTGAGACTACTTTTGTTTTTTTGCCTCTGTACAACACAATTTTATTATTATAAAAAAAAATGCATGACCTGTTTTATGATTACAGTCCCTTGTTTGTTGTTGTTTCACATTTTGTTTTCAAATGTAATTTTTTAGGACAACCTAACATCATTGTAAATATTAGGATTAGATTTAATAGTTGGATGCAGTTAATGAGTGCTGAAGTCTGGAATGCATGGACAATCCAAAATGCTAGGTTTTCCTTTTATTGAGCTGCTTTGCCAGGTATTAACTGTACCTTTCTTCAGTCGTTGTTTGTTTCTGAGTCTTTCTACCTTCACTTTGGTCTTCAGTAATTCAAAAGCAGTTTGACTTCATAAAAGCTCAATGTCTTCATTTTAATCAAATCCTGACTGCTTCATTTCAAATGAAGTGATGGTGTAGAGCGGCAAAAATACAAAATTGTGTCAATGTCCAAATTGTCGATAGGTTTAAAGATTAGTTTTGTAACCAATTACACTAATGGCAGCACAGGGTGCACTGACCTTCATAAGTCAGTGTGCCAAAAGACATCGTCCTGTGTACCTCAGGAGGCGTGCAAATGGACGTTACCAAGTCTGCTATAACAAAGAGTGAACGTGAAATTCTGCGTGAAACTGATCTGCCACAAATATGTTTCTGCCAATGCTGCAATGAGTCATTCGAGGTGTTCTGAGTGGCACGCCGGCTTGAAGAGCGGAAGAACATCAGTGGAAGATGACGAGAGGAAGATCAGGAAGACCTTCAACGAGCTCAACCCCCGAAAATGTTGAAACTATTTGGCAACTTGTGCATGATGATTGGACAATCCACAACATTGCTGTCATTGTCATACAGAACAGATCAGGCAAAAGAGGCAGAAGGAACATGGTGTCAAAGTCTACCGAGAACTCCGTCAGCGTGCCGTGGATGACCCATCCTTCACGTCAAGGATCATTACTGGTGACATCAAGAATTCGTCTCCAAGGGCCAGACTATCAAGCACGAATTTTACTGCCAGGTTTTAAGGAGTCTGAGGGAGGACATGCGGCGAAAGTGGTGCAACCGGATCTGTGGTGCACAAATCTCTAAACTTTTTGACACCACCTCGTACTTATGGCCTGATCAGGTTTAACTGCATTCTTTTGCAGTACTGTTGTCTAATATAGGATGTATTCCTTCCTGGGATCAACCGCAACCATGAATCAATTATTGAAGCTTAATTAATGTATACATTTATGTTCCATACACCAATCAGTCATGGCATAGTATTGTGTAGGTTCCCCTTGTGCCGCCTGGGTAGTCCTGGCCACTCAGGGCATGACTCCTCATAAAAGTGAAGCAATATTGTAAAGATTGGGCCACAATTCATAGGCAATGATGTGAAAGACTGATAAAGTCATACAAGAAAACCAATTACACTTCAAGGTGGATCTACAAGCTCCTGAATCACAGGGTACTTAGTGTTGCTTGCATTTAACAAATGTTAAATTTAAATCTCACAAATTGGACAGCACTGCATACAGTTGCTATTAGAGTAGTATGGGGTCTGCAACCCATCGTGCATGCTTTTCTCGGATCATCCACCTTAATGTTCAACATGTGCATGTATGCTTATTTTAGTTTATAATAGCCTTACTCTCAGCTCGAACCTTTCCTGCCACAAACAAGACATGCAAACTCTAGATCAGGGCGGTTCAAATCCAGTGCTTTTTTTTTTTTTTGTCCAAGCACAGCTGATTCAACTTATCTATTAATAGTCAGGTGTAATGAGCGAGATTGGACCTCCAGTCCTGCTTTTGAATACCCCTTCCTTTTTTAAAAAAAAAAGGAAACTCCTTGTGATCAGTGGCTTCGGAAATACTGAAACCAGCTCGTCTGGCACCAACAGCCAAGACACAATACTGAGATCACATATTTTTCTCATTATGATATTTGATGTAAAAATCATAAACTGAAGCTCTTGGCTTATTTGATATTATATTGTGCTTGACGGTTCCACTTGACCATGAAGATGGTGTTGGACTCGCTGATCCAGACTGCTGTTCTCTGATGACTTATGACTGCAGCTGCTCAATAGTCCAGGACTGGAATTCCCACAAACAGTTTAACTGCAGATCAAGCCCTGCTATCCATTATCACCTAAATGAGGATGTGTTCCCTGTTGAGTCTGGTTCCTCTCTTCCTACTGCCATCTCAGGGAGTTTTTCCGTGACACCGTCGCCCTCGGCTTGCTCATCAGGGACAACCTAATTATTATTATTTATATATATTTCCTCATCCTTTTGAAACTCATTTCCATATTCTTTTTATTATATACATTTTTCTAGTAGTATAAAGTGAGTGTATGTTTCTGTTAAAATTTTTTTTATTTAGTTACGTTAGTCAATTCAAAGGTCAGATAAAGAACACGGACTTTGTGGCTATTTTAATATCATTAGTTTAAGGCTGATATAGAAAGTTGTTGTTGGCCTTACAGAGAATTGTGTGTAATATCTGAATAATCTTACAGCAGTGACTCATTGGCCTGGCAGGCTGTAGAATAACACCAACACAGTCCCGCATGATAAACTCGGTGCCTATATGGATGGCCATGTATCTGGAGTAAGCTGTGATTAAGACATGAACAGCTGCTAAACCTCATCTGCGTGTTTATTCCCCACTTTCACCAAACACACTTGATCTTGCATCAAACATATCCCGCTATTATGTTTGCATCTGGTAATAGATGACTCAGGATCCCACCCATAAAAACCACATTAGGTCCAAAACATTTACCACGTAGGGTATCGGAGTGTGGGAAATAAGTGACAGGATAAATAAGGAAGTCATCCTTAGGGTTCAATATCCAGTCTGTCAAGTCATGGATGCAACCTCATCTGTGACAAAACACAGTCATTCATTCAGGGAAAAGTGCTCAAACAACATGCTTGAAAAGTTCATGAGCTCGATTTTTTTTTTTTTTTTTAGCAATAACACACTTCCGAGTGCCAGCAATTTACCAGCAAAACTCCAGATCCAAATTCCTGCTCCAAAAGGTCACTGAGAGAGTGATGCATTTCGCAACATGAGGCACAGGGTTCATGGAGAAGAAAAGATGCATTAGACAGAATCTATTGCTTGTGGCAAAAAAATCATTTCATTTATTCTGCCACTGGTACAGAAGCCAATAGTTTAAACATTACATTCACACTCCAGTATATACAATACCTTCACTGGGGTAGTAATTTATCTTTCTTGATAAATGATTCTGCTGAACATATTTGTTTAAGAGGTTCTTCACTTATTGAAGTTTAAAACAATTAGCCTGGCATCATATCCATCAATTCATCCCAGTACAGGAAAATCGATTGACTGAGGATGCGGCCCCTTTAGCTTATCCTTAATAACGGTTTACAACTCCCAACTGCGGTATATTCTGTAATATCATATTGGAATAAAAAATAAACATTTTATACATGTTTTTTTTATGAGGCTTATAAAACAGACAGGTGTAAAAAGAAATACCTTATGGCAATCGGATAGCACCCGTTTAGGGTTTCATTGAAATGAGGAGTTGGTTGGGTTTGAATCCACAGATATAACTGGATTAGAAATGTACATCAGATAACACAGCCATATTAAAAGAAGTGACCTGTCCTTGTCTCTTTCACTCTCTCTTTATTCGTTCATCCTGTCATCAAACAGGTTCTGCAGCAGAATTGGCGGAAGAGTTTCTTCTCACACAGCCGGTTAGACTTCACCATGTCGCAGAACACTTCATCCGCTTTCAGAAAGAAGAGCAGAACACAGAGAGAGAGAGAGAGAGAGAGAGAGAGAGAGTTAGACCACTTTTTCACTTTAGACAAAATATCATATAATCATTATCAACCGTCTAATCTAAATCTACTATCAATCTATAAATCTACTAGTGTTAATTATTAGTCATTCCTCAGTTCGTTAGTCAGTTTTAGTGACCATTTGTGTTGGTGGACATGGATGGATGGATGGATAGATAGATAGATACTTTATTGATCCCAAAGGAAATTCCACATATCCAGCAGCAACACAAAGACAGGTTGTAGATGCACATTGTACATATTAAGGTCAGTAGACACAGGATAATGTGAGAGCTGACCAAAAGTTACTAATGCAATGCTAAGAACAAAAAAAACTACAAGATATGTAGGAAACATATAAATCACAAAATTTACGGATGCAGTGAGAGAGGACATGAAGCTAATTGGTGTGAGAGAAGAGGATGCAGAGGATAGGGTTAGATGGAGGCAGATGATTCACTGTGGCGACCCCTAATAGGGAACAGTCGAAAAACAAAGAAGAAGATAAATCACAAGTAAAAAAAAAAAAAAAAACAATAAAAAATGAGCTAATAAATTAAATGAAGTTAATTGCAGTGCAACCTTGATGTGGAATTTTATGTGTGGCAAAGTGACAACAATGCAAATAGTAAGAACTGCATGAAAGTGACAATGAAACCGAGTTTACAGTGCCAGTTTATAAACGTCACATTCCCGCAAGACATTACACCTCCATGTCCCCTTCCACTGAATCCTTACTCCTATATCACCCATCAAACACGTCCTGATTACATCCTATATAATCCTGCCTTTGTTATTTCTGACCTCGACTAGGAAAAACTAAAGAAAACACACCCGTAACTAGAAATCCCTAGAAAGACTAGGCATATTCTCCTCAACTTCGAGTTCAGTAAGTTAACATTAATCAACATGGCTGCGCACAGCACTGCTAACCTTTAAACAAGTAATGCTCTGTATGAGAGTCCATGCTTCTTATCAATCAACATACAAATATATGAGCCTCGAAAATCACTGAATATACATTTCGCTGCTTTTCATCATTTGTCACTGTTAGATGGATAACTAATTGAGGAATTCATATTTATTCTCATTTTGTAGCTTAAATGCATGGAGGTTGAAAATGAAGGGAGGGGCACTGACTTACTGACACTACTGAAGAAAGGGAAATGCAGCATAAAGTCAGTTCAAGCACTCAGTTAATGTGCAGTCTTACCAACTCGTTCATGAACATCCTGAGGATTTTTATTTTATTTTACATAACTGCTGTTTCTGTGTTTTGACTCTTGCCTTGTTATTGAACTATTCTTTGCATTTTCTCCTCGTCTGGGCTATTTCGGTAATGTTGTACATAATTCTCCTCCAACTAGATTCTCACACAAAAAGGAAGTGCAAATAACATCTGGCTGGGACTGATTAAACCAATTTTATTCCTGTTAGTGGTATTATGAAAGCCATGGTACAAACTTGAGCATACCACAACTACCATGTGTTGTTCAACACAAAAACCTTATTATTCTAAACAAAAGTCCTTAATGAGTTGGAACAAGTGTGTTGAGGGTAGGTAAAACTTCAACCTGTTCATGGCAGGGAGTCTTTAGAAGACTAAAATGATTATGTTTTTTAAAATCTCAAACAATTCAAATTCGCAGGTGATTCTGCAGGGGGCTTAGTGGCCTCAGTGACTGTCGCCTTGCACCTCCAGGTCTGATGGTTCGATTCCCGCATCAGGTCTGTGTGCATGTTCTCCCAGTGCTTGGTGGGGTTACTCCGGGTATTGCGGTTTCCTCCCACAGTCCAAAAACATATAGATTAGGCTAACTGGTGTTCCCAAATTGCCTGTAGAGTGTGTATGTGTGTGCCCTGTTATGGATTGGCTCCCCATCTGGGATCGGCCTCCCCGTGACCCCGGATACAGGATAAAGTGGTGTTGAGTGAGAATTAGTTTGACCATCACAATCATATGTGCTTGTTGAACCTTTACACTTACGCGGACCGTCATTTTTCTGGGAAGGCTTTCCATTCGATTTTGGAGCGTGGCTGTGATGATTTCACAAGAGCAGTGATGTTTAGTGAGGAGATCTGGAGTGAACTTAGTGTTCCAGTTCATCCCAAGGACCTCCATTGGGGTTGAGGTCAGTGCTCATTGCAGTACGCTCAAGTTCCTCCACTCCAAATCATGTCTTTATGGAGCTTGCCTTGTGCACAGGGGCATTGTCATGCTAGAACAGGTTTGACCCTCTTAGGTCCAGTAATGACAATATGTAAAGCTACAGCATACAAAGGCATCCTATGCTTCAAACATTGTGGTAACAGTGTGGGGAATAACCATATATGGGGGTGATGGATAGGTGTCCATAATTCTTTAGTCATATTGTGTATATATGGAATGGAAAAGTATGTTAAGGAATGTAATTGCATTTCAGTACTATCAGGGTCTTCATTATAAAAAAACATGAATCTGTATTTGTATAAAATATACTGGTCAGGGGTAGTTCAGGGGTTAAGGCATTGGACTACAGTTCGGAAAGTCCCAGGTTCAAATCCCATGGCCACCAAGTCATCCCTGTTGGGCCCTTGAGTAAGGCTCCCACCTGCTCAGATGTATAATGAGAAAAAATTTAAGTCGCCTTAATGTATTTTGCATACAACCTCTATGTACTGCGTGTGCTACTGTATAAGCTGTATAACTATTTATAGGAACTTAAAGGTCCTCAAACATGTTTAACAAATTGTGCCAGGTAAATGCTAAAAAGCTTAAACTGAACAGCTTCGTCATTCTATTATGTGTTCTGTCTGCCTTATTGCCTGACTGATATTTGCAGTGGTGTCTTGCTATTTACAATTCTCTTCCCTTTTTCTTCCTCTTATGCCCTGCCCATTCTGTCTCCACGCTTTCTCTCTTTGGCCTGGTCAGCCCAGCTGTGCTGTTATGTAAGTCTGGATAAAAGAGATTTTTTGGGTTAGTGTGGGATAGAATTTTCTCAAAGCAGCATTGTGGGCACCCTGCTGCACTGCCTATTCACATCCTCTTATACACCATAGCCCCTATTATCCAAATCCCTTGGTTCTTCCTTGCCCCTCACTTGTTGTAAGTCTCTCTCTCTCTCTCTCTCCACCATACCTTTACGTTCCTTACTCTCTTCAATAAAGTCTCTCTTTCCTTTGTGACTTTTCTTCTTGTTCACTTTTTTGCCTGCCTGTATCTTGCTGTCTGTTTTACTGTACTTGATTTTCTGTCTTTCTATTGAACAAGTCTTAGGAGACACAGCTCCCTCCGGCCATAGTTGAGTCATCTGCAAGCGGCTTTGTTGGAGACGATTTAAAACTCGAGTGGCCTCTAAAAGCTCTCTGGTAAAGAAGCCGCAAAAACAAAGCTGTAAAAATGGTGTGTCAGAGCACGGCATCACATTGCAGCTCTCCGGCGCTGAATCCGTGCCTTAGCACAGCTCGATGCCAGTAAAATCCTTCCTTACATGATTGCTAAACAAGTGAAAAAAAACTCCAACTTTTCAATATTTTCAACATATTCAAAATTTTTCAGGCCCCCCGCGACCCTGTATACAAGATAAAGCGGTATAGACGATGAGTGATAGTGAGGTCTGACTGGTCAGATGTTTTAAGTCTCTAACAGAACATCTGGCTGTAATTCAAATGGCAGTTTTAGATTTTACTACACCATGCTGAATGCTCAAATCTCGTAATTTAAAAGGTTTACATGATTTTATATAAGGTTTAACAGCACTACTTAGACTGTAGTTCAAGCTGTAATGAAGGATAGGTTTATATTAACATCAGCTAAATTATTATTTGCAGTAAAATAGGGACTTTTTTGATGGATGCTCCCAATAATCTAAAATTACTCTCCTCAATCATTCTCTATACCGCTCAACCTGTACATGGTTATGGTGGGTCTGGAGCCTATCCCGGGGTATTCGAGGCACACGGTGGGATAGACCCTGGAAGGGGTGTCAATCAATCGCAGGGCACACACGCACACTCATACACACGCAGACTCATACACACTACAGGGAATTTGGAAACGCCAATTAACCCACTCCGCATGTCTTTGGACTGTGGGAGGAAACTTGAGTTCCCATAGGAAACCCTTCACGCTAAGTGAGAACATGCAAAGTCCACAACCACAAAGGGGATGCACGATCCAAAAGAATGTTTCATGAACCTCAAATCTAACAACAACAAAAAACTTTTTGGCATGTCATTCCTTAATAACTTAAACACTGTAATCATTGGCAAACCTAATAACAGATAGCAGATGGCCAGATGCAACATCACCCTGGAATCTTTTCATATAATTGTCGTTTCAAAGTGCCGGGTAATTGAACATATTATTTATTTCATTTGTCATTATGGAGAGATACTTCAGGTTTGATGAGCTCAATACAATATCATGTAATGTACAGCAGTAGCCACTTGTCAAGTATTGCGATAAATGAGAAATTCAATGTAAAGAGTCTGCGATACTCTGGTGTCATTTTCTCCATCTACGCCTGCTTGCCTGCTTCCTGAAGCTCGATTCCCTTCTATGCTGTAGTGTGTTTGGGAGGAAACCTCAAAAGCAGGGACCACCATGATTGAACAGGCGAGTTAGAAGAGCGGAATCTGTGGTTGTCTTTAAGCTCGCTGGAGGTGGTGCTGGAAAGGATGACCTTCAAGCAAAATGCTGTCCATCATGTTCAACACCAGACACCTACTGTATTATGTTTTTGCTGTGCAGAAGAGCATGTTCAGTGGCAGACTTCTATCACAGAACTGCTCTACTGTTCCCAAGGCCATATGCTGCTTTAACAACTCTTTATGGTGTCTGGGGATGTGATTGGGATTCTGGGTGGGATGGTCCATCCACCATTACTGCTCTCCTTCGAAACAGACTCACTGTTCATGGTTATATTTAGCTATTCATCACGTACCCTAATCTGCATTGACTGTCTTTTTACATTTCAGTCTTGAACCACTCACTTTTTGCACTGCTGTGACTTGAATTGCTATAACTCAGATGTTGCACCTCTCGATGTGCTCTAGTCTATCCACTTAATATCATCCTCATTTGCCTAAATTTTGCATATATTCTTCTCTTTCTTTCTTTCCATCTACACATCTGTATCTCCATCTTTTTGTCTGTCTGTACAGAAGATGGTTTCTTGACCTCGCCTGACTACTTCTCCATTGTCCAACGTTTTCTATTGAGTTTAGGTCTGAAGATGACCCATGGCTCAAGAAGCTGCATAGCATTATCACATAGCTAATTGTTCTATAGTTTTTCAGTTAATTAACACAACCCTTTAGCCAGACACGCTAGAACTAATTAGTAAAATCACCTGTTTTATACTCTAATACATGGCATGCTTCCGCCCACCATTAGATAAAAATAAATTTTATAAGTTCTATATTCAGTCAAATAATGGGATTCATATACAGCACACCGAGCCCGCATCAACTTCAATTGACCAGTAAAATTCAATAAACTGCCCGAGGACATGGCAGTGTCACTTGCAGCCTTCCTGCTGTGTGCCCTTTCCCCATATAAGCAAAAAGTCTAGAGACAGAGGAGCTTTTTAAAATAGCAAGGAGCGCCAGAGGCAATATATCCAACAGTGCACGTGAAACATATCAACCAAGCAATGCGGTTTTACGAAAAAATGTAAGCCTTGCTAAATCTTCTGTGCTTACTATTGTTACAGGTGGCCTGGAATATGCAGGTACCGCTGACCAGGCTGTATCCATCTCTGCAGTTTGTGCATCTTGTTCCAGGACCATGGCACCTGAGACAATTCTCCTCACATCTGCAAAACACAACATGCAAATCACACACATGTGAGTATAAACTAACATTTGTAAATAGCTCCCACTTCATAGAACATTTTTCACATTTGTCTCATTCTTTCTTTTTCTTGTAAAAATCCAAAAAAACTTTAACTTCCTATTTTTCAGGATGAACGAAGCAAGGCAATAAACCTGGAACATCATGATATTAATATGGATGAGGGCATGGGCTGGCCGAGGCTGGCACACTGAACCCTTCTGGCTGCTCCACTGATTCTCCACAATTGGTATGATACACACATTCTCACACGTTCGGATATAAGGCCAGGAGGCAAGAAATCATATGATGAGAATAAGCTTATGGGATTGAAAATGTTGAGTTGAATTTGGCAGTGCGAGACAGAAGGTTTGTTTGCGGAATCATTATTCATCATGATGCTTCATCCAAAATGTATTTTCTAGGATGAATGCTAGGAACAGCCAGATAACTCTATGCAAACGTTATGTTATTTATTCCCCACTGGACCATTCCATGTTTGCATTGACAAATCCAATTAAGAATGCTGTATGTTGTCTCAAGATGGCTTTCTGCTGAGATTATTTGACATCGTAATCAGCAACGAGAACTGAGATGTTTGTCTAATAACTGGGAAAGAGAAAAGCCTTACATACAGTGGCGTAACCAGGAAGTAATTTCAGTAGGTAGATAGGGAAAATATGCTAAAACATCACGGTGTGATAATGTAAAGTTAAACTGATGAGTTTGACACATTGTGCAGTTTGGGTGGATGCCAAGACAGTACAAGCTGTACTGGTGGAATTCAGAATTTGTCAATTTGAAGCATGATCTATGAGGCATGATGAACAATGTCAAAAGGCAAAATAACACACACTGGTTACAGTTTCTATAAAAGATTATTGTGTTCCTATAATTGCGCAACCAAAAAGCGTTGGCAGTGTTATCTCCCCTGTTAATCACAGTGACATTAGCCATTTGTGGGCATGGCTGAGCTAGTGTATGTGGAAGAAGGCTAAACATTTTCTCAGAGGGAGATGTGCTGCTATGTGATGCTGATGATGCACTTGGATGGCTTTACATGTTTTAGAGGAAGCACATGTCAGCTTGTACCCTTACTAGGTTTTATATGATAGGACAAAGCTGTCTAGTGAGTGGGAATTGACCAAGACTAAATCTGCGGTAAAAAACCCCCAAAAAAACAGGAAGATTAAATTGAAGGGGAAAAAAACATGCAAATAAATAACTAATGTGCATAACATGGGGGAAATTATTGCAGATCTACTGTAATGAAGCATGATTCTAGTTGGATAATCCTATTTCTCAAAATACACAAATACAGCCATGTGTACTCCCCATTTCATTGGGTTTGTACATGTACTGTACTTTGCACAATGACAGTAAAGTTGACTCTAATCTTATATACTAATCCAATATTTTTACTGTGCAAACGTCTTGAGCCACATCTCATTTTCTTCATACAGTGGAACCTCAGATTGCGAGTAACGCCATTTGTGTTCGCAAGACGAGCAAAGATTTGTAATAAATTTTGATTTGAAAAACTAACAAGTCTTGGTTTACGAGTCCCGAGTATCATGTATCACACATGCGCTTCTTGTTTTGATGCTGAGCGTCACGTGATCACAACTGAGCCAATGTTTTCTCTCTCTCTTGCGCTGCGGAATTGTGGGTAATCGTCTCCCCTGCTGGATCTTACTGTTATAATCAACATCCGTGCACGCGTGTACTGTTTACTATAACACTGTGACCATGTGTGTGTGTGTGTGTGAAACATATTTTATTTTGTGTCTGTATGCATGTGCGTACAGTGCACGTGTACTGTTTATTATAACATAAGTGTGTGTGCGCATGTAAAGCAAAAGCAAGACTCATTAAAGAGTAAAGTCTGCTCGTCTAGCGGAACGCTCGCAAACCGCGTTACTCGCAATCCAAGGTTTCACTGTACAAAGGAACGAGGGGTGGCTCGTCAAGACTTTTGCGTCAAGATTTAAATAAAATAATGCCATTTGTAATGTAAAAAAATATATTTTTTAAATGTAGCTAGTATAATCAAGGTAAATTAATACTCAGTCTCTAATAAAGTGCTTTTACAAACACACTGTGAAAGTTCATAAATTGAAAAGGCTCCAAAATTATACTATATCTACTTTATTTAGCAACAAAATCATCACACTTAAAATAAAATAAATTTGTGGCAGGTGCACCAGGGCAGGCTGCTCTATGTTACGCTAGTGTTGCAGGTTCAGTTGTGTGGTCTGAATATCACTGTACTTCATTTTGGCTACTGATACAGAAGCGGGAAATAAAACCTCCCACGAAAAAACTTTGGCGCATACATTAACTTCTAAATGCTTTCTCGTCATGACCTAGGGGAACAGTCACACTTTTTATGGTGTGATTGTCGTTCTTGCAGACGTAAGGGTCAGGGTCAAATGCTGCTTTTATTTCACGGCTGTCTGGTATTGTCACCCCTAATTCTTCCCTCACTCACTCACTTTCTCTCTCTCTCTCTCTCTCTCTCTCTCTCTATATATATATATATATATATATCTTACACACACAGGATTCACCTTGCTACATAACCTTTTCATTCCTCCAGAAGAGATCATTCACAATCTGTGACCTTCTTTGAAAGTTTCAATTCACTTTGAACATATTTCAGTGGACATCTTTCAGTAAACCTCTCGATTTATAAGCCAGAGGGTTGCAGCAGCTCCAGTTCTGTTTGACCATATAGTGACCTACTACAGACAAAAAGTGGTGATAGTGCTGTAAATTCAGCCTTTCTGTAGAAGGTGACCAAGAGGTTTCTGATCATTCATTCATTTTCTATACCGCTTTATCCTCTGTTCAGGGTGGTTTCTACAAATCTCTAATTCACTATTTATGGGGGGTGGAAAAGAAAGAAAATAAAGTGGTGCACAGTGGTGCAGTAGTTAGCATTGCTCTACTCGGAGTGTACTCTTCATATGAGTTTTTTTTGTGTTCCTCTCATTCATCGATCAAGCATGCAGACCCAAAGGTGGGACTCGAATCCTCGACCCTGGAGGTGCGCGCCACGGTGCTAACCACCCCGCCCTTGCTCTGCCAGTGTTCCCTGGATAGCCTGCAAATCCACTACAGCCATGACCAAGGCAAAGCTCTTACTGAGGTTGAATCAATGAATAAAATAAATAATACAGTACATATTGTTGGTCATTCAGCTGCTCCCATCGAGGGGTCGCATTTTATCCCGGCTTGGGACTGGCACTGCAGGTTTGGGTGGGAATTAAACCAGGGCCTTCCGCATGGCAGGTGAGCACCCTCCCGCTGAGCCACCAATGCCAATAAATAATATAGTACTGTACATCTGAAACATATAAATCTAGATTTTTGCTGAACTCTTATGCTGATGTTTTAGTAAACAGCCTAAGGAATATGGTATGTATAAAAACATCTGTTGTCTCATTTAACTCATTCTCTATATTCTGTATATCCTCTACAGGGTTGTAGGAGGCCTGGACTCTATCCCAGTGAACTCAGGGCACAAGGCGGGATACACCCTGTACGGGGTACTGATTCATCTCAGGGCACAAGCACTGCTTATTCCACAAGTCTTTAGACTGTGGGAGGAAACCGGAGTACCCAGATGAAACCCAACAAGCATGGCGGGACTCGAACCCTCAACCCTTGAGGTGCGAGGCCACAGTGCTAAAAACTACCCCACCATGCTACCAGAAGATTATATTAGTAGTGCATATCCCTAAATTGCTTAAATAACTTAAAATATCACTGGCTTTCACTGGGTTTAAGTAATTTATCAAACAAAAAAAACACAATAAAAACAATTGTACATGTTTCCCCTTACTGGAAATATAGATGATCAGTCATGAACCGTGCCCAATATTTGCTTCTTTAATATTGCTCTGCAGCCACAAGACTAATGGAGGTGATTTTAGTCTGGTTCACCTAGACTAAAATCAAAAGTCTTTTTGATAAGTATTTAAACAAATCTTCATAAACTTGCTACAGACATCATTAATCTACATAACCTTGTTTTAGATACAATTGTCATAGCCAATATTTATACATTTTCTTTGACATTTTCTCCCCTGCTGTGTCTGTGTTGTGAACAGGACCACATATTTTTGATTATCCGAGATGGCTGCTTCACACGGCGCCCTGCTCATCAGAAAGGTGTGCAATCTTATTTATCACTCACTTACTCTCACTCATTGTCTAGACGGCTTTATTCTGTATAGAGGGTTGCAGGGGGGCCTGGGCCTCCTATCCCCGGAGACTTAGGGCACGAGGCGGGGTAACTCTTGGACAGGGTACCACACACACTCACACATGCATTCACACACTACAGGCAATATGGAAACGCCAATTAGCCTAACCTGCATGTCAAACTCCATGCACACAGAAACGGGAATCGAACCCAGACCCTGGAGATGCAAGGAGACAGTGATAACCACTAATCTGTGATGACCATGACCATGTCATCCATTCTATGTATTTATTTATTTATTTATTTTTCTCCTATGCATATTCTCTTATGTACCATAAGACATAAGCGTATATATATAAGAGTATATACAAAATGGACAAAACTAATCATATGTAGGGTCTTTGAGTTGTAATTTCAGAGTGAGACATGGTATATGGCATCTATAAATATATATTAATGCTGCTGTCATAAACCCTGCCTGCTGTCATAAACCCTGCCTGTTCTACAGTTCCTAGTATAACAACTGCTGCTTGCGTGTAATGTTTTCCTGCCTAGTTCATCATGTGCTTTTTTATTATTTAGTTAAAATTTTCCTCTCCTAGTTCATTGTTTTTTGTTTTGTCTAGGGCTTGTAATTAGTTAACCATGCATTGTGTATATTTTTGTTTCATGTTCTTGGTTATTGCATGATCTTGTTTTAGTTACCTTGTGTGTATTTTCCTGGAATTCCAGTTTTTCACAAGTCTTTGTGTACTGTATGTGTATCCAGGAAACTCCTTGTTTTTAGTAGTTACAGAACAAGAAGAAAAGCAAAGCTTCGCTGGCAAACTTTGCGATTCTAAATGAGCTACTGGTGACTGTGATGACGGGAAGACCAGCATTGACCAAGCAGGTACTACGTGGCATAGTCTGCTTAAAGTTGCTAAATTAAATTCCAAAGAACAATGCGTTCCCTTATACCAGCTTTTATACCAAGAATCACAGACGCAAGTCTGACATTTGAATCAATATTTATGCAGGCAAATTTATGCAGATTAAGCAATTACTTAAATCATTCCTTTAGGTGTGCCATTCTTTATTCAAATCACCTGAATGTCTCTGAGGTTGCCATAGTTTTTCAACAACATCTAGGCTATTACTTTCTAAAATCAGGCACAGATTGCTGCTAATGTAATATAAAAGCAAGAGAGTAATAAAAACAAAAGAATAAAAAAGACAGACTAACACTGTACGATGATGTATAAATGACAAGAAATAAACCTTTAACAGGAAGAGCCATAAGAACCAAGGAGACACTGAACTACATCTCCCATCAGCCACCGCTGGTCACATGTCTCTGATTAGAGCTGCACCAGGTTTATGTTAGTTAGACCTGGTCTGTGCCTCTTTTTCATTTGGTGGTTTTCTGTTTAACTTTGGTTGGCTTTTGTTGTCTCTTTGCGTGCTACTCATCAGGTTCCTGTTCCTGACCTTTCTGTTCATGATGTGATCCGTCAGCTATCTTTAAACCTGACAGAAAGCAAAACTGTGAAGGGGATGCATTGGATCCTCAACTACTTGAGGTAATCAGGTTAGCAGACAGAAAGAGACAGCGGAGATTCTGCAGGTTCACGGGGAGTGAAGGTTGGAGAATTAGCAGTGTGTGGATCAGCTCCCCCTCTGGCTCCCCTTTAGAAGTTTCCATGTTGGCTATAGTCAGTCGGTCAGCCTCCTGAGTTTACCCGGCCCTGCCCCCGGACTCTGGTGAAGATTCACTACATGCACATTTCAAGCCACACTGCGCATTTCCAGTTTTTTGTCAGATCAGATTTGCATGTCATCACTGTTCACATTCATAATTACGATTGACTTTTTTTCCTGACTCTAATGCATATGTGTCTGTGTCCTGAAACGGCATGCATGTGCACATCGTACGTCCTTACTTGCACTGGGCTAAAATACCTCATATTTGTGTGGCCTCTAATTCTTTCAAACAACGGATGCAATAGTAGCAAAACTATGCTTGGGATTTCGCTCTGGAGGATGGCAAGCAGGATTTGTTGAGGTTTAAAAGAAGGACGAAAGCCAGACACCTCACTTTAGCTGCCAGTGCTGACTGATGCTGAACGTGCAGAGGCAATTTCAATCTAACCGTTCCCATTCAAGTCTCGTGACCACGTCTCGGATATATATCTGATATAGACCTGCATATGAAAGTGACTCAGATCATACCTGAAAAACATCAGATCTACTGTATGTCACAAATTGGATTTGAGTCACTTAAGGCTAGGTAATGTCAACGTAGTACTTTAGCCTATTCCTATCCACAGCTACTAAACTAGGTGTTGTTCCTGAGCTGCCAATATTGTGTCTTAAACAACAACGGACAATGTCCATCACTGCTAAAAAAGTGAATGCAGTTCATGATAAAAATGAAAGAAATGTGGTCATAGCCTTACGTTATTTCAAAGGAAACAAAGCCAAATCAGACTTGTGCTGGCTGACTGACTATACTGGAAATAAACACATTTCTCAACCCATTCCTTAAACAGAATTAAATTAATTAAAAAAACTTAATCACAGCTCCAACAATTTAAAACATGTTGTCTAATCACGGAATACTCTTTAACAATGGATGATGAAACCCAGTGGCATAATTATGCTGCAAATAAAAGGCAGCTTAACTAGAAATCGAATAATCAATCTAGCAATAATTGTGTTTCTGTTATCTCAAAATAATCCTAAATATCAGCTTCATTCCTGACGATGTTTTCAGGCTACAATAAAAAGCAATTAGAAAACAAATTATAAACTGTCATATCTTAAAATAAATACATGACACTGACTTGCGGCACATCCGCTGCGGGAATCCTATGCTGTCGCTCGGGTAGTGCCCAGGGCTGCACTTCGGCACGCACCGCCACTCTTCTTGCAGGAAGTCAGGGGAACAGTGTAGACACTCCTCCATGCCCGGCCCTACGTACAAGAACACAGGATGGATCGATAACATTACGACAACAACATTGATCTCCTGATCCTATAACTCTTCACTATGTCTTCATTAAAAATATTATAGACAACATTATACTGAAAATGTAAGATCTAATTCATTTTGAAGCCGGGGGTTATTTGCTTTACTGCTCTGGAAGAAAAAGTCATGAAGTGCTTTAATTACAAATGTGAAACCACTTTCCAGAGTACATATAGTCACAAACACACATCCAATATACATCCTAACACACTGTGCACTTTTAGTCAGTGATGTGAGAAAGAGCTTTCACTGAACTAATTAAGCTGTACAGTCAGAACATTATCCCAAGGGAAGACACACACACACACACACACACCACTGAGCTGGTTTAATCTATTGCTAAATATTCCCCCTCAGTGCTGCAGGTTAGCAACATCAGGCATGTCTAATACATGGACTCATGGGGCAAAATGCCTGGTATTTGCCTGTCTCGCGTGCGCAGGAGTGAGTAATGAGTTAAACTAATTAACTTTTAGACTTGTGCGACATGGGGCTCAGGATTTGTGTCTACAACTAAATATATAACAACGAAATATATTCAACGCTCTTTGTTTCAGAACAGCTTTTGGCAATGCCTTTATCACTTTCATAGAATCTCCTGTTTAACTGCAGTGGTGAGAATCACCGATTTCAATAGACGTCCTTGGGTTGGAAATTTGAGCCACGTCTTTACAACGCCCAACATCTCCCTCTTTTCTAAAGTAACTCAATCGTCCAATTTATTGTAGCGCTTCTAGTCACGGCATCCGTATCTATTCATCGTCTGGCATCTTTTATCAAAACCTTTCTTTAAATAAATATGTGATTTATTCTAAAATCGACTCTATGCCGCACGATCCGGTCAAATAAAGTCAACTCCGTTGCCATGCAACAAAGACAAGGCAGGATACCCTTCACTAACAAGCTCACTAACAAGTTAGCTAATCTGCATGTCTGCAAAGTGCGCCAGCTCCCTCTCTACACGCAGAGCAGTGTTTGGCAGGTGTTGATCACGTATTTTGTGAAACCGTTTCTCACCCCAGACATCGCGATGACACGTTGTACATCATTAGGCTTGGTGGAAAAGGGTGTTAACACGGGAGCTGTTCGACTTGTGTTGTGCAGCCAATTTCGGGCCAATTACTCTGCTTAATATAACACACATTACTTTCGGTGCCTGTTTTTTTTTTTTTTTGGTGAATAAACATTTGGAAATTCTATCACTATCGAAAATCATGTACAAACCGGATTCCAAAAAAGTTGGGACACTAAACAAATTGTGAATAAAAACTGAATGCAATGATGTGGAGAT
>JAQMYK010000007.1:19114186-19128534 GCA_030014345.1 Clarias buthupogon
ATCTCCACATCATTGCATTCAGTTTTTATTCACAATTTGTTTAGTGTCCCAACTTTTTTGGAATCCGGTTTGTACAAGACAAAATCTATATCTATAGATAAAGTTATGTATAGTTATACATATAATATATATATTGTTTTTTATCCATTCTCATCAAAAATTAGTATTATCGTGAGCTTCTTTACAGCCGAAGTCGAGCTGGGAAATTAATAAAAAAATTATTGAAACCAACATTCAGAACCTCTAATCTTATCTTGTCCATTATTATATTGTTCATTAATCATAATCAAGGTAAAATGTTTAATCAATCATGATATTGATTGCGGTCATATCACCCAGAACTGGCTGAAAGATGCTAGATAGAAATCAAATTCAAATCATAATTAACGTCCACACATTAACTTTCCTCCCCTTTTCCCTGAGGGCTTTCATACCACGTCAGCCGTTTTCTTAGAAAGGATTAATAAATAAGCAACACCTTTACAGCGCATTAAGGATGGGAATCACCAGTGACCAGACGATACAAGATGATTAACATGGCGATGTGCTGGAAAAAGTGGGCATAACTTTTTAATAACTGAGAAAGGTCGTTCAAATTGCACATGTTGGTAGAGTAACTCTACACAAAGGTACTACACAACATAGTCTCCATCACAAGCGTCGCATTTGCACCATCGTTGAACCCAGAGCTGGCCGTCAGCCTGTTGGCGCCCTTTGAAAGTTACTGCAGATGAGTCTGCGCTGCAAGCAGAGCTGGATATTCAAAATGCTACTGAAAAGGTGATTCTAAAGTAGGTGCATTTCAGGACTTGAACCATACCTGCAGTAAGCTATTAGTTTATTACTAAGCCCTTGGCGGTGAGCTGCATTTTTGATGCATAGCACAATAAAAAATGCGCATTAGACAGAAGCTCTTAAACATTTAGCAAAAAGCCTGAACATCACTAAAACAGCTTGTTATAAAACTTAGCAAATCCTTTTTTTCGAATAAAAAACACAAAACACTATCATTAAACATGATTTAGTTTTGAGGTGAATCATTAATACACTGTACACACGCTGTTAAACAAGGCTTTGGCACGACCACTGGCGCTTTATGCAAATGTTAATGAGTCACAGAGATAAACTTCTTAAATCCATATAACACAGCAGAAGTTCTGCAATACTATTTTTAAAAAGTTCACCTCAGGGGAGGAAAAAAAAATATATATCGTGTGGCATACCCCTAGGCATTTGGCACCATAGGCAATCGTCTATGTGGCCTATGCCACAGGCCAGCCCTGGTTGAACCCAACTCTCAAATCCTCTTTGAAATCCTCTGTCACAGTTGATGGTCTCCCACTGCACTATAAAATGTTTATGGAGATGATATCATTGACAAGAGCAGTGTACACAAACGGATGAAGAATAAAGAAGGGGAAACCAGCATTGAAGACAAACCACGCAGTGGGAGACCATCAACCGTGACAAAGCCGATTGTCAAAGAGGACTTGAGAGTTGGGTTCAACGATGGTGCAAATGCATCACTTCTGTTATTGAGCAGGACCTTTGTATAGAGGACAAGTTACACTACCAACATGTGCAATGTGCGACTGGATCGATCTATGTCAGTTAATAAAAAATATACCTTCAGTACAGCCCTCATACCTCAAGTAAAGTTAGTCTGACATTTGTTACATATTTACACATTGTAGAGTAGAACAGAACAGAATAAAGTATATTAGGACCTGTGCAGGTGGAGCAGGAGACGTGGCAGGGGCTACACTTCATCTCCTCCAAGTTAAAGAAGGTTCCATTTGTGCACTCCGGGACGCAGGTCATTCCTGCTAAACTGCAGGAAAAACAATAGAGAAAGATCGAGAATCATTTATAACATCTGCACAAGAGACGGAGTGATGGCTTTCATTCTGGCTTGTCACTGTTTTAGGTAATTTAAGTGTCAGTCGCCTGCTGCTGTTTGTGTAGATTAAGTTTTAGCTCAGAGACTGCAGAATTCTGATAGAATGCTGAGGTTATGGGGGTTAGCGGTTGAAAATGAGAATGGAAACATGCTTTCATATTCTTCTCATTCTCTAGAACTCAGCATGAATAGCTTTGGATCGGAAGCTCAAAGAGTTCTAAAAGCCTCCACAAACGACTTCAATGGTGCAAACTAAAACTTTTGAACGAGGCAGATAAAGTGCTATAGGGTCCCCACCAGCTCATGACTCGAGACATGTGAAGATCTGCTTATAAAACTGCCAGGAAGCGTAAACCGCAGAACAGACAGCACATACTGTATAAAGATGACCAGATGTACCTCAGACAGTAAACTAACACAGACTGCTCTTTACCTCAACGTAACCTATTCATGCTTAGACTGGAATTGTTTAATTTTCCTTTACTGCAGCTGCGAGTTCCACTGAGGATAAATCTAAGCAAAATCTAAATCTTTGCTCCAAAAGGCCTATTTTATTAATCTTACAAATTTAATTCACGTGAAAAGGTCATGAGCTTGTGTACAGTAATATGCATTTTGTATCAAGGTATGCTTTTAAGGAAAAATCTGATTAATGGTAGATGTTTAAAACATCATGCCATAAAAGGCAATAATAAAAAGTGAAATTTATACAAAATTTCTCCGGAACAGGAAAATAATTAAAATTAAACACAGAACATAAAAAAACAAAAACACAACAGTTCACTCGGAATTTAGTGTAGTTTGTTATGACTATCCACTGATCAGCCATAACATTAAAAAATGACATTAAAACAGGTTTCACTTTCCCCTTATGCCACCAAAACCTCTGAAAGTGTCTGGCACCAGGACATTAGCAGCTGATCTATAAAGTGCTACACAGCCAGCTGTGATGCACTGAGTGTTCTGATACCTTTCTCTTATAGCCAGCGTTAATGACTTTTAGCAGTTTGTGCTACACTGGCTTTTCTGTGGGATCGAATCAGACAGGCTAGCCTTGGGTTGGGTCCACACAGGCATAGATGAGCCTTGGGTGCCCATGATCTGGTATACAATTCAATTCAATGTTATTTAAAAGTATGACTACATTAATCAAACATTTTTTAGAAATACAGTGGAACCTTGGATTGCGAGCATAATTCATTCCGGAAACGGGCTTGTATTCCAAGAAATAATGGAAACTCAAATTATTTGTTCCACAGCCCAAAAAAATAAATACATAAAAATAATTAATACAAAATATTAAGTAAAAAAAACAAAGCAAATTAACCTGCACTTTAGCTTTAAAACAAAGTAAAAATAAATCCTGAATTTTAAGTGTTTCCGTTTATGCGCGCAGGCTCTGTATGTGTGCATGTGTGTGTGCGTGTGTGTGAAGCTAAAGTAAGAGGAGACTCTTACTTTCAGCCCTTCAGCCTGTCGTGATGTGTGTGCGTTATGTGTGCGTGTGTGAGGGAGAGGGAGAAAATGAATTTTTAATCTTTCTTTTACTTTAGCACACACGTGTTATAAGAAACAGTACACGTGCGCTGTACACACGCACTTTCAAACACAAAATAAAATATGTATTACACGCACACATACACATGGTCACAGTGTTAAAGTAAACAGTACACGCGTGCACAGATGTTCATTATACCAGTGAGTGACGCGCACTAAGACCCAGCAGGGGAGACGATTACCTACAATTCCGCAGCGCAAGAGAAAGAAAAACCGTTGACTCAGTTGTGATCATGTGACACTCGGCATCAAAACAAGAAGCGCATGCGTGATACATGATACTCGGTACTTGTAAACCAAGACTTGCTCTTTTTTCAAGTCAAAATGTATTAAAAATCTTTGCTTGTCATGCGGAACACTCGCAAAAACGCGTTACTCGCGATCCGAGGTTTCACTGTAAATTTAAATAAGGAAAATATAACGTTAATTGTTAATTACAATTTTTAAAAAATTTTAGTGGTCAGCGTTGTTTCTACCAATTCTTAGATATTCTCAAGCCAGTAGTGAGATAAAATCTCCTCAGTGGGTACTGCAGAGTACAAGTCAGAATAATGCTGGGAAGTCCAGAGACTGTCCTCGGCATGGATCACGCTAGCTTGATCTCATTTACATAATTATGACAACAACAACAACAACAAAAAACATTCTTTCAGGTGCCTCAATATTATAACAGTGTTTGTTTGTCCTTCATCTGGTATTACCTGAAGTCTTTTTTGCATGCTGTACATCTGTCAGAATCCTGCACGCACTTCACACAGTTCTCGTGACACTTCAGACAATGTCTCTGAACTGGGGGTTGGAATCGGACATTCGGAAAAAGACACAAAAAAGAAAAAGGAGTGAGACCAAGGAAAAGTAAGAGACAGAAATGAGCAAACTGAGGGGAACATTCAGACAGCTTTTCACATCATCTTGTATTTCACACTGTAGATTAAACACATGGGAATCTGGATGCAATATAGTTTACCAGAAGTGCAAATTAAATCCATCCAAGCAATCTCTGAAAACTCACTCCAGCAGCATCTGCCTGTTATATGTGTCTCTTCGTGTGTGTGTGTGTGTGTGTGTGTGTGTGTGTGTGTTTGCATAACAGCTGAGGCCAACATGTCCAAACTCTGTTAATGCAAGTCAGGATTTTCTCTGCCTATTTGCGTCAGAGCTCACGAGCGCCAAGACGTCTGGTCAACACGCTGATTTGTAGTGACACGAAGGCCACCTCTATCACAAGTGTGTAATCAAAATGGCACAGAATGATCCAAAAGGATGTCCATGGGTGTACGTGTGTGTGATTATGGTGTGAGTGTGAGTGAGAGAGAGAAAGAGAGAGAGAGAGATAAAGAGAGGTTGGTATCTGTTCAATTGTTATTCACTCAATATCCAGGGCCAGTTCAGTTCAGCTCAATTTGCTACAGATGGTGTGCATTCGATGCGGCAGTGTTTGATGGATTAAGAATCAGATAATAAATATCAGTCTTGGGGCCTAAATCTGTGCACCAATGTTACAAGCTTTTCTTGGAACTGCATTTGTAGAAAGAAATTCTGGAAAGGAAAAGCTTACCTTACCTTGTGTGCTTCCCAGGTTTCCTGTGTGTGTGTGTTGTTTTTTTTATTTTATCATTATTCTTTTCAAAGGAAAGATAAATGTCACAAAGGAAATACAAGCCCCCAGTTTGTGTAGAATCAGGGAGAGAATGAAATACTGAGAAGTGTTATACCCATTGGCACTGCCATTAACTCTCTCTGAGGACACAGATGCCTTGACCTCAGAACGTTTCACAGATATATAGCCAGTTGTTATCTCCAGTAATAACGGCTAATGGACCCCACATTATCTGTCTGCTACCTGGCATTTTCACTGTATGCTTTTCAGGAGAAGCAAGAAAGAAAAAGGTAAATGAAGTAAGAAAAAAAAGTGTCAGACATTTTCTGTTTCCTGCTCTCACCCTCATCATTGAAGGAGCCAGTGGGGCAGTTCTCTATGCACGAGCTCTCCTCTGTGTGGAAGTACAGTCCTCTCCGGCAAGACCGGCACTCTTTCGAGCCTCGGCCCACGCACTTCTCACAGCCTCGATGACAACGCCTGCACCTTCGTGCCTCAGTGTCTTCAAAATATCCTAATGGGCAGTGGCTCACACACCTCCTTTAGAAAGAAGCACTTGGTGAGCACAATGTGAAAATAGTGAAATAATCCTGAAATACGAGGTGGTATCAAAATGTTTCGAGACTAGTTTTGTAACACACCAACAGATGGCAGCATACTGGGAAGGGAGCACCAACCTTTATAAGTCAGCGTGCCAAAAGACATCATGTGCAACTGGTGCTATTCTGACCACATGCATTGCCACGTTTGTTTTCATTATGGACAGCAAGTTAGAATGTGAAAATTTTGTGCAAATCTGTCACAGAAAGCTTTGACATGATTCCGCAAGTTTGCGATGCTGCTGCAATGAGGTTAGAGGTGTTTTGAGAGGCACGCACTCTTTAAGAGAGGAAGAACATCACTGGAACACGACGAGAGATCAGGAAGACCATAAATGGGCTCAACCCTCTGATAATATAGAAAACCATTCGGCAATTTCTGCACGATGATTGTCGGAGAACAATCCACAACTTTGCAGTCATTGTCTGTGTTTCATACAGAACAGTCCAGGCATCATGGGTGCCAAGGAAATGTGTGCCAAGTTCATCCCTTAGGCTGCTGACCCAGGAGAAGAAGGAACATCACTCTAGTCTGCCAAGAACACAGTCAGCGTGATGTGGATGACCTGTCCATCACGTTGAGGATCAGGATTGATTGGCGAAACTTGGGTCTCCAACTCTCCACGACTGAAAAAGATGAGACATGTCTGCAGCTCAACCAAGTGTGTGCTCTTCCTCTTTTTCAACATTTGCGGCATTGTGCATTGAGAATTCGTCCACAGGGTTCAATAGTGAATTCTACTGCCAGGTTATGAGGTGTTTGAGGGAGGACGCATAACGAAACTGACCAGATTTGTGGTGCCTGCATCTCGAAACTTTTTGATACCACCTCATAATATCCACTATCTGCATTATTAGGAACATTCGTACAATAATGAAGTCAGCTGTGTGGAAGCAGCATAGATACAAAATCATTTTAGTTAACGTTCATATCAAGCCTTGGAATGGGGAAAAAAGTCATTTTAGTGACAATCGTAGTATAACGTTTGATGTTTAACATTAACTGAAGCTTGTGACCATATTTTGTGCATTGTGTTGCTGCCATATGATTGACTGATTGCCGTGTAAATGATCAGGTTTACAAACACTACTACTAAAAAAATTTTAACTAATTAAAAAATAGAATTTAAAAAATTCAATAAAATATTAATAATAAAATCTGAAATAATCTATCAATGCACAGTACAGTCCATATAAAAATTCATGGAAAGTCATGGAAAAGCACTGAAACACTGAAATACCTATTAAAGCTGTAATAAGGTTACTGGTGAAAAGCAAGAAATAGTTTCTTCACTCATTTTAAGTTTGATTGAGGCAATATTCCTTAAATGCTCACTTTGTTGTCTTAAATCATTAATGGCAAGAAAATCAATTGAGCTCTTTTAAAATAACAGATAAAAAATAAAAAAAAATTCCAGAAGTCAATATTAACTTAATACTACTACCAAGAGATGTAGATCTAATACACTCTCTGTGAGAAAAAAAAAAAAAAAAAAACAAGGGTGTGAATCGACTTCTGACCATTATGAAGTGTAACATTAGTTTCCCACTGTGTGCCTGAGAGAAAACAACGCTTAATCATTAGAGGTGTAACTATAAATTATTTTGGTTTATGAATATTTGTCCAATAACTGTTATTTATTTATTTATTAGTATTTCAGAATGAAACATAGTTTTAACTCATTACTTAGAGCAGCACGTTGCATGTTTAGATACGTAGCTATGTCATTATACATACGGATGAAGTCATTATACATGTTTTACCTCCCGGTCTTCAGGTTGCCCAGGCTGAAGTGGATGCAGTTTAGGCAGTGGTCAGCATCTGGGCCATCACAGCCCTGATCACCACACTCATGATGGCAAGGACCTGAAAGCATCAGCACAGAACAAAGCATCGCTCTGGTGCATTAGCAGCAAAAATGTGCACAATCCCAATTTCAAAGCAGGCGTAACCCTGCAAACCGACATCACCTGCAGAATTGAAATGTGTTGGATGTATTACTGACAAAATCTATCACTTTTGCAGTTATTACATTACATTTAAACATATTTAATGATGTAAACAGCAACTTCCCAATCACACATGGTAACTGTTATATGATCAGTAAAAATAATATTCTCACATTTAAGTTGGAGTTGTGTTTTATAATCAATTATATGAATAGAAATGATTATACTTATATATTATACTTGACGAAAAATGTTAATATGGTTCACATGAACTAATTTCGGAGAGTTTCTACCATCATTGGGGAGAATGCGAGATAGTTATTCATCACAATGAACATTTTTTTTGTACCAGTGTACTCCTCCTCTTCCTCATCTTCATGTTGTTGGGTTGTGCTGGGTGAAGGCTCTGGACTCTTAACGTTGGGAATCTCCAGCATCCGAGCACGAGAGTGGTGGGAACCATGAGACTGGTAGGGGTGCTCGGATGTGCCATAAAGAATCAGAGTCCACTCCTTTAGCTTACCTGAGAGAGCCACCAAAAAAGACAGAGATGAAGACATAGCAGGGGAGGATAGGGTTCAGGAGAAAGAACAAAGAAAGTAAAAGGAGTGTCATAATATGGACCTGTCTCTAAATGAAACCCTGTGGGAAATTTCTGACCATTAACTCTTTTGAAACAGGCACTCCAAAAGAAAAAACTTCAGTCCACTATTACAAAATTATATTTATAGTATATACAGAATTTTCAGTTCAAGTCATCACCCAGTGTTTAAATCTCCATAGTTAATGTATCTTCTGTTTGTGCTTTAGTTCAGACCTCCAGTGTAAAAAGTTTGAACACCCCTGATAAAAGGAAATCAAAAACAGGCCAAAAACTTTCAGCTTCAGCAAATGAAATTCAATACATCATTAGACACAGAAAGATGACGTTGATGTGCAACTCTAATGATGGATCTGTGAGCAGACTAGAAATAAATATAATTCAAAGTCTTATCTGCTTTCAAAGCTAAGATGGATGCATCGCTTTACCTGCCAACCCTGAAGAGGCCAGGGGGTGGATGTACAGTACAATAATCTTTTTTCAGGATAGTCATTACTTGCATAAGATTGAAACTTGACTGCATATACAGTATACAGTATATTGCCATTACTGGCATTACTGAGTGCTTTTATGGAATGGGGCTCTAGTGGTAGCTCTAAAACCTGTAGTTTCTTTTACGTCCATTTGTCTCCTTATTATCTCCTAAAAAAAAATTTTTTTGACGAATGTTAGATGATACTGCTCGTCATAGGTCTTTTCGGGTCAAAAAAGTGCCATTTTTAACTTGCCACAAGGTTCGATAGCATTACTAAAACACATACCGTAGTAATCTAATGTTAACTGTACAGTACATTCATAGATTTTATTCCACATTGAGACACAAATCATTCTTCATTTACCTTGAAATGGGAAAACTGGAAAAAGTTGAGGTTATCTACGTTGTCAGTTAATATTGAACAGTTTAATACAAGAGTTTTAGGGTTTGCAGGTCGGCACATACCCTTGTGTAATTCTTGTCTTAATTACTTGATCAGAATCTTTTAAAAGACATGTATCACAGACACTGAAATACTATGATGGAAGGCTCTCAGACACAGTTGCACAAGAGTAACTTGGGAAAATCTTTTACCATAATGCTGATTAAATAAATGAGTCTGGAGAGGTCCAGAAAAAAAAAAATCCAACACCTATCTCAAGTCTTTCACCACCCAGGATTGCGCTCTAATTTTAAAGTCCTTACCTAGAACCTCAAGGTTGCTGCGAAGCTGTGAGGGTGAGTCAGATATCTCCAGGGTCCATGTGCCTTCGGCTCTCTCTCCCCAGCAGTGCACAGTCATGAACTCCCAGTTTCTGAAGCCCTCATTAGAGTTATCAAACAGCCTGCAACACAGCCGGAGAAAAAAGGGATCTGAAAATAGAAGGAAACTACGTATGGAACAGCTTAATGAAGAAAAACTGTGGATTTATGTTCTTCGTTGCTGGAAGCTGCTCCCTTGACTAACAATCACACAGTTAAGCACCAAAACTATTAATGCATTCTAACAAAACAGGGAACAAAAGCATAAACAGCAAATCTCAACATTTTCGTTCCTAATGATATTTAAACCACTAAAAGACTTCACTGAAAAAGACCTAATGAGGTGTTTTCGCTCTGTTCACAAGATCCCAAGCTGCCTAAGATGTCAGTGTGAAATAAGCGCCGGATTAACTACTCGTACCGTATCATTATGCGGGACAATGAGATTGCTTCTTTCAGTGTCATGAACCATTATATCAAAATTCAATGCACATGTGTATCTCCACATGGCAACAATAATATCATCAGAGGAATGACTCGAAGAAAGAGCAGACAGAAAGCAGACTGCATGTAGGCTAGGGTGGTGAAACCATAACCAATATCATATGTTCCTGTTCGAGATTTCTTAATCGTCCTTCCATGACAGGCAAGAAAAGTGCTGGCAGGAGACGGCTACTGCCCAAATAACCTGAGGTGAGTGGCAGCTCATGGGTGAGTGGCATGCACGATGTACTCAGTCTGACAAGCCTAAGAGAGAAAAAAAAAGCTTTTAGAACCATTAACTGTAAGTTGTTATTACACTGTAGTTGTCCTTGTCACTCAGAGAAATTTCGCTATAGTGTGATGATGTAAATTAGTTAGGATGAGGTGACATGACCAGTAATATCATATCATGACGCTTGAAGATATTTCTACAATAACCATTTTTATTTAAGGTCTATAAAATGAGGAAAAATATTTCATTTGAAAAAAATTAATCAAAAATGAAAAGAGATCCAATAAATTGTTATAAGAAATATAATCATTAATAACCATAGGCTTGGGTTGCATACAGGTGGGAGAGGGGTATCTTGGGTATAAGGTGTACCCGGTTCGGGTGCCAACACCCCTGGGCTGCCACTGTTGGACCCTTGAGCAAGATCCTTCACCCCCAAGTGGTCAAATACAACCAGGCATCAAGCTGGCAACCTGACCCCATAGCTTCAGCTCCTAACTTTCGATGGGGATACTAAGAACACGTCTCGAAAGAACACCCAGTTAAAAACATTCATAATCACTTGTGGCAGAAACAATACCAAAAGTTTTAAAAAATATTTCCTTAACCCAATTTTACACTGTTTCTTAGTGTGGTGTCTGCAATCAAATAATATTTCTCACATCTAGGTATCTATAAATGAACAGCCGCAAATGAGTTATCAAGTTTGCTTTGGTGCGAACCCAAACGCTTTGCTTCATGACGATATGATCACATTATTGAATCATTCATTCGTTTACGGAAAACTACAACCATTGACACTTTAATCTGTCATTATAATGGAATTTAATCAAGCCTGTGATATCATGTACTAGGTTCACTTTCTTTCTTTCTTTCTTTTTCTTGCAAGGAACCATTGCAACTCATTTCATCCAAAATATCTATCCTTTTTCATTAAATAATAAAAAACCTAAAGTGGATTACAGTCAGACTCCAAGCTTTTAGCTCATCAGTGAGTCTACGACACACTTTGGTAAAATTGTTTAGGTTTCTAACTGACTTTTCTTTTTTTCACTTACTCGTCATTCCTGTGCTTTTATCCAGCACTTTTCAAAACAGTTACAATGAGCTCGCGCTCAACGCTTTGTCTAGGGTTCATGCACTGTTAGCACATCAGCATTTCTCATTGAAGCGTTCACAGAATCTGTCCAAGAAAAAAAAAAAAAAGACATGAAACATAGAACAAAGTGACTTGTTTCCAGCAAGCTCCATTCAGTGAGCTGTGAAAACGACAAAAATAATGATGTTTTTCTACTCACTTCTGTGTAAAACTAACACTAATACACTTTGCTAGTTTACACAAATCATTACTTTTCACCGTTTGCATCTGTTTAACATGCTGCATTGTAAACAAACTTCAAAATATGCTGCAGACGAATTCCAAGCAGTTGCGGTGTTTTCTGGGGTCATAGTGAACTTAGATCAAAGAAAAGAACGTCTGGTTTTACACTGGGACTAATTAGTAGTTTGAAAAAAGACCTACAGTTTCTAAAACTAGCTCTCCAGGCTTCTCACAAATTAGCAGTTCACAAATCTCTCTCATTTCTCGGCTCACACACACACACACACACACACACACACACACACACACACACACACACACACACACACACACACACACACACAAACTGCATGTGCTATCTCGGGATACTCTTTCTCTACAGGTCACCATGAAACTGCGACTGTGTCATTTTTGCACCTTTCATTAAAATAAGCAGAAACTAATTCCTTCAAAGGAATAACACATGCAATAAGTGATATGAGCATACAAACACATTTTAGACTGTTTTTTGTTGTTGTTCTGGCTCCTAGAGTGTGAAATGAACATCATGATGTCCAAACTAAGATTTGTGAGCTTAGATTAAGCACTGTACTGTGCAACTGGACTATAAACCTTCTAACAAATTGCTCTCAGTGTATGCGAGTAGACAAACACAGTGCGTCTTAACACCGAGGTCCCCCAGGGATGTATACTGAGTCCTTTACTTTATACACTATACACACATGACTGCTGCACCTCCCTTCATTTTAACTACATCATAAAGTGTGGCAATGATGTTTCGGTGTTGTGCTTCATCACTAACAATGGTGATACAGAAGCAAGGTGGCACATCTGGCTGCTTGGTGTGATACCCACAGCCTGACCCTCAATATCAAGAAGACCAGGGAGATGATTTTGATTTTTCGCAGGAACATAAAGACCACACGCTTACTGATTATCATCGGAAATACAGTAGGAGGGTAGAGAGGGTCACCAGCGTTAAATTTCTCAACCTAACTGTGACAGAGGACCTACCATATACAATACAATAATATCACCTCTGCCATACAAAAGGCCCTGCCTTCTACTTGAGGAAACTGTGAAGAGCCAACCTTTCTCAGCAGCTTTTGGTGAACTTTTACATTGTGCTATAGACAGTCTGCTGACATATGGACTTTTGGTGTTGTTTTCCAGTTGCACTAAAGTGGAACAGCAGGCACTACAATGGGAGATTAGCACTATTTACACCACATGCTGCCTTTGACGAGTTCACAGCATCCTGCATGATCCTGCCCCCACCTATTCTTACATATCACACATCACTATTAAAATAACTGTAAACTGGACTTTGCATTGCTGCAGCACACTTAATAGACCCCCCCCCCAACACACACACACACACACACACACACACACTCTCTCTCTCTCCCTAAATATCCTCTTTTCAACATTCTGTAGCACATTACGGTTATTGCACTGCTGCACTATGGTCACACTTAATTACATGCCTGGAAGATGATGCTCTAATGATATCTCGTTGTTATTTATACTCTGTTATTTATAACAATGACATTAAAGTTAATTGAATTTAATGATTTCTGTATAGCTGAGTCACTGGCAATCAAAACAGTGTTTGACCAAGGGTACTTACTGAGTGACCTAGTAACCTAGCGTCAGGATCTACCCAATGATGGAAACTACAAAGCACTTTTGTAAGTCACTCTGGATAAGAGTGTCTGTCAAATGCCTAAATGTAAATGTAAGACATCATATAGAATTCTTTAAATGTGTCTTAAATATACACCACATGCTTTCAGGAACATTTCTGTGTGGTCTTGGAAGCACATTTGTATCTTGTATACTGTAAAGTTCCACCTGTGGCCTCCTGACAGAGGTTTTGACCTGAGATATTATTGTTAAAAATAATTACGCTATTAGCCTTCACAAGAGCCAATGGCCATCAGCCAGAATCATCCCCCAAACAGCTCAGATCCACCGCTGAGAGGTATCAGCTGCTTTTGCTTCTATGCGATTTGGTTCCATCAAACCATTACTGCTGATAGTTCTAATAGCACTTCGCATTTTGTGGGATGCTTTCAGAAAAGGCTTTCTCCAATGTATCAACAGTCTTTTTTTGTAAAATGCCGCTTAACAGTAGTTTTAGAATCTTGGAATAAGCCAGAAACAATAAAACTGTGCAATTCTGAAGCTGTGATCTTTAAGATCTTTTTCATCTCCTTTGCAACTTTTTAGCCTTTTTTCTGATTAGTCTCTCTAACAAGAGGTTTTCTCATGGCCACACAGCTGTTTAGTCTCAGTCCTGTGAGTTCTCAACACATTGTGCTCGTATTAAATATCTTACTTTCACTATTAAACAAGACTTTTTTCTGCTGTAGATTTTAATGATGCATCGTCACACATCATTTAAATGATTTCGGATCATGCTCACTTTTAATTGTGTATGACTACGTCTCCAGTGAAATTGATGATTCGGCACTATCCTTCCAGGTTTTAGTAATGTATTGGACAGTTCTAAACCCAATTTCAGTAATCTCCTAAAATGTTTTCTTTTCTTGATGCAGGCCAATAATTTAAGCCTTCTGAAGAAATGTTTTCTGCATGATCACAGGATGCTGCAAGCTGCATAAGTTAGGGTTAAAAAGGAAATTGGCAGCTGCAACATATTAATCATTGCAGTAATTATCCAACCAAATGCTCTTAAGTATTTGAATGAAAAAGGGAATTTGTTTGGCCAAGCAGTGTATTTTTAAATATCCATTAATTGATCTGTGTACAGGCAATAATGATTTTTGTTTGTCATGGTGATGAATGACAAATGGATTTTGTGTGTGTGTAATATCATTAAAGACAACAGTAAAAATTTGTAAA
>JAQMYK010000007.1:19128634-19141389 GCA_030014345.1 Clarias buthupogon
TATATATATATGAGCTCATACATATATATGTATGAGCAGTTTGAGGCACACATGGGGGTACAAAAGTCTGAGAGCAATAAATGAGCAATATCTTTCATATTCAATATTTAAGATTTTATAATATTTCTAGACTACAATGTAAGCATACTGACCATGCTAACTGCTTTGTATAAAAGGTCAGATTTTATTCATATCTAGCTTTTTTTTGATTGTGCACTCAGGTCGTGCTTGCATGGGATTGATTGCAAAACGAACCTACTTGGCAAAAACAGTGGAGTCAAGTGCATGCTGTCGTTGAAGCAAATTTAAATATGTAATGAAAATATTTCTCAAGTTGTCGTTAGAAACATAATTTGTATTGAAAATTGTAGGATTGAATTTAAAAAATGTTAAACGTGATCAATATGATTAGTTGGTCTCAGATTTGACTGTACTGTATATATTTTGAAATAAAGTACCTAATAAAAAAAAATACAAGAGTTATTTTTCAGCACATAGTTAAATAGTTTATCCTATTGTTGAAGTGGAAATATAAGTTTTAGACATTGTTTTTGTTTATTTTTTGAAAAGGTGAGAATAATTCTGGAGGGCAGAGAATCCAATGCAAATTCAATGTCGCATACAACAATGCTCTGGGCTGTATATGCAAACATCACGCCATACCCAGTGGTGGGAAAGTGGCCAAATGAACACGCTATAAATACACAAGAATCACAGGGAGCACCATTAGCCTGTCATCCCTCACCACATTTGTTATTGCTAAAGTGAGCTCTTCGGGGGAGATAACTGCACAATGGAGGAATCTGACAGGTCTCCATGGTCCTGTGCAGTAAATAATGAGTGCAAATGTCACAACAAAAAAGCTATCAGGACAGCAGGGTACCAAAGCAGACATTGAAAGCTGACTTGTGTCATTATCATCATTGCAAGAACAAAGTCACAACAACGTTTTTTCATTCCTCTAGGCACTTCTATTGCAATGTAGGAGCTGGCGTATTCCTCCTGATATACTAAAAAAAGACAAAGGATCTAACAGCACAATCAAAATAGTCTCTTATGTGACTGACACATAAAATGAAGGCGTGTGTGTTTTAGCCCTTATGAGCTGCCAGAAAACTGGTGTACCTCATAGTTCACCAAGCGAACACCAAGCCAAGAGATGATGCCAGAGAGCACCACAAGGAGGAAGTTGAACTAAGAGGAAAAGATTTCAACATCTGACACCGTAAGAGAGAGAGAATCAAAGACAGAACAACAACACAGAGCAAAAGTATATCTTATAGCTTATGTGAGTCTACAACTATGTAAGAATTAAGCTCAGTATTTTAGAGCCCTGGATTTATTAAGATTTTTTTGGTTTGCTTATTTATTTATTTATTTTATTATTTAATTTGATTAGCCTTCTGATTTGTACATGATTAAATGCCTCCAAACCTGTTTATACATGGTGGCCTGGAAAAACCCTTCACATGGTCATATTATGACATTTCCTACTATATAAACTTCTGTAGACTTTATTGACACAGTGCTTCTGCTATTGCATTTATCTCTTTGAAGTGCTGCTTACAACAAGGATATCTAAAAAAAAAAAAAAAAAACAGTTTTGTATGCTCAAATAATTGAATATAAATATCTAAAATGTATATATAAATACGATAAATTTAATGTGTGTGACATGGATGATACACACAACTCCATGAACGCAGCTTGTTTTTTGCTTTTTTTGACTTCACACTGCGCGGTATGTGTAAATCTGTGCATGATCTGAAGTACTGTAAGAGCAAAGTTTGATTTATTATTTCTGACTTTGTCGGCTGTGTCACTGTTTCAAAATTGCATCTTAGCTGTTACTAAAAAAACATCAGTCACCTTGGGAGACAGCATACAAAATGTTTGTTAATGGACCAGTTGCATACTGCATGCAAATGTGCCAAAAAAAAAAAAAAAAGTATTCCACTTTTGTTTTGTATTATCTTTTGTGAGCTCTGGATCACTGAATGTTCCTAAAACATCTCTCCTCTGCACAAGTCTCTGCCTGAACGCCTTATCCCTCGCTACTTCTAACCAGTTAAGATACCTCAGAAGATCTCCTACATTTTGTGATGTTGTAAAAAAATGTTTGTGATGTTGCTCTAAAAATGTTGAGAAATAGCTCTTACTCCTACTCCTAAAAGTAAGACCAAAATTGGTTCACTCTGAGAATTTTTGACCATTCAGGAGTGATTTCCTATTCTGAGACGTTTAGTTAATACGGGCTCAGATCATTTCCAAAAGTGAATATTTGTGTCTTCTTATTACAGCAGGTCATGTCAACAATCAAGTCAAAAATTGATTAGTCATGTAATCTAAAAAACTTTAGGAAGATGTTCACATTACCAGCCCCAAGTGAATCAAATTAGATTTTTGACACAGATCTGAATTTTTAGGGCTGAACACGTGAATCTGATAAGTTCACTTCCGTATGTGATGTGAGGCAATTTGTGAAAGCACCAATGCCACCTATCAGTTTGCTGCATGTACCTCTCAGGATTGTGAAACACGGGGATACGCCATGTTAATAAAGTGATGAAGTGCTGATTACAACAATGAATCTTAAATAAACAATTGTGTACACTTAAATAATTTAATATAAGTATATAAAATGTATATAAATATGATTATTTCAATTTGTGTTCCATGGATGATGCCCATGACTCCATAAATGCAGCGTTTATTTAGTTGATTTCACGCTGAATATTACTATGAAATGTAAATAAATCTGTTCACGATCAGCGTTGCTGTAAGAGCAGAGTTTAATTCCTTATTTCCGAAACTATCACTGTTTCAAAGCTGCATCTTCACTGTGACTAAAAACCATACAGTATCAGTCACCTGTGGAGACATATAGGACATATTAGTTATTGGACAGTACATACACATCGCACGCGATAAAAAAAGGGGTATTCCCCCTTTTTTTTTTTTTAATGTCTCTAAAATGTCTCTGATTTCCACGCTACTCCTAAGCAGTTAGGACACCTCAGGAGCTCTCATACATTTTGATGGAGATGGGAGTGATTTCCTATTCTTAGAATTTTGATAAAAAGCTCATATTCCGACTCCTGAACCTAGGACCAAAATGGCGTAATTCGAGAATTTTTGGCCCCTTAGAAGCGATTTCCTACTTTAAGATGCTTAACAAATATAGGCCCAGATATACATTACCGGTTAAAAGTTTGGACACAAATTCCATGATCTTTCCTGATTTTCATTTCTTTCTACACTGTAAAATAATTCTAAAGGCATCATATGCAATAATGCACAGAAATGGCATAATGTAGAGAAAAACTCCAAAATCTTGTGGACAGTCTTCCAAGAAGAGTGGAAGCCGTTTTAGCTGCAAAACAGGGACCCACTTCATATTGACGTATATGTATTTGAAAACAATGTCATTGCAGGTTTGGCTAAAAATACCAGACAGTCCATATACAGATGAAACTCGAAAGATTTGAATATCGTGCAAAAGTTCATTTATTTCAATAATGCAACTTAAAAGGTGAAACTAATATGCGAGATAGACTTATTACATGTAAAGCAAGATAGTTCAAGCCGTGATTAAAGTGGGACACTTTGAGCCTAGAATATTGAACCTTTTTACAATATTCAAATTTTTTGAGAGTGTGGATTTGGGGTTTTCATGAGCTGTATGCCATAATCATCTCAATTGTGACAAATCACAGTTTGAACTATCTTGCTTTGCATGTAATGAGTCTCATACTGTAACATGATTATTCATATTGTTTGTCTTTTTTCAGCCACAGTAGTATCTGTCAGGTTTTCAGAGTCCACCGCATACAAGTTTGCTATAATTAAACCATAACTAGCCGACTCACATGTGTATGTATGACTGTTGTACTCACCTTTTGGCCAGGAGCTGTGAGCGTGTTCCTGATGGAGAGACAAGGCTGATCTCCAGGTCTCCCCTGCGTGGGTGAACGATCAGGACCCGTACCACAACGTGCTCCAGGAAGGCTACGTGTTGATCTGGTTGCCCGCTGCAGCCTGTGCTACTCATCGTCACGTTTAGCTTCTGATCTGGCCGGATGTACCTGCAGTGGGGCAGAGAGGCTCCTGAAATGAACTCGTGCTTTTTGTGTACACTTGCTTTTTTGCAATTCTCTTCAATTAAACGATTTTACTCTTACTGTTCATACACTTGTCAAAACATACTGTTGCCTTATTTAAATGTAAATTCCCTAATTAAATATTTGAAAATGTGTTGTATTCATGTTATATGCAACTTCCTAACTCTACATTCAGAAGTGGTTCATCCAGAGTCTCACCATTTGTATCAGGCATTTTAAATTTTAAAACGCAACACACATTAATTTGCATTTTCAACGTGTAAGCCTTCATTCCCAGCTCCATACAGTTTAAATTAGGTCTTTTAAATGAGCAACTTTAAAAAAACAAACAAACAAAAAAAAACATATGAGGCCATTTGACAGATCATTCCATTCCATAATTTTCCATTTATTTGCTTGCCTTTCTAGATGCTGTACAGAACCTCCTCCCTGCACTGCACAATCATGGGGCAGAGCACTCACTCAGGGGAGGAGAATTACCCCAGTTAATGGGGTTGCCAGTCACAGAGAGCTTGTTTTATAGTATATAGCTGAGATTAAATGTAATATAGTGCATGCAGTGTGTACAAAACTGTTTCTTTTATAAAATATATTGAAAAGGTTGGGAGAGGAATAAGGGAGATTAGCGGGTGAATAATATCCATACATCAAAAATGCTTGCCACGGTGACCTTCTTTCCAAGACAAAGGCTGTGAAAAAAATAAAGAGAAATGTGTCTCTCTTTTCAAGCTCTCATGCTCTTGTGATGATTTTAGGCTGGGCTATAAATTTTGCTAAAACCTGGCAACCCTGGTGTAACCTGTACTGTACTCAAACTAGTTTAAGATTACATAGGAATTTATGTTGTCCAGTCATTGCAAAATCTATCAAGCTGTTGCTGCCTGCATTGGTATTGTCATCACCTGCTCCAAAAGAGATTAACTGACGTAATACACACTGGGAGTTATTGCCACATCTACCGTACAGTCCTGACCTCATTCCAAGCCAGCCATTTCCACATGTTTGAGCTATTAAGGGAGTTCCTGGGAGGCCGGCATCATACGTGAAGCAGTCTGTCTGATCATGGCTCTACCGAACTTTCTACATTGAAAGCTTTCAACCTTGGTATCCAAGCACTAGTGAAACACTGGGATAAGTGCATTAGTGTAGCAGGGGATTACAGAGGGACCTTGAATTGCAAGTAACTTGGTCTGCAAGTGTTTTGCAAGACGAGCAAAATTATTTAATAAATTTTAACTTAATAAACGAGTGTGGTCTTGATATACAGGTACTGTAGTACGCATTTGCATTGTCTGCCAAGTCACATGATCACAACTGAGCCAGTGGTTCTTCTCTTTCACACGCTACAGGATTATGGGTAATTGTCTCCCATGCTCAGTCTTAGTGCGCGTGCGTCACTCGTGTGGTCAACATCCGCGTTTACTGTTTACTGTAAAATTGTGACTACGTGTGTAGCGTAAAGTAAAAGCAAGTGTCATTAGAGAGGTTCCTTGTTAAAGATCCAGAGTCTTTCTCTCTCTCTCTGTCAGAAAGCATTGATTCCGTTAGTGTATGTGCACGAGTGTGTCATTAGAAAGTTTCCTTGCCAAAGAATTTTCCTGACAGAGCAGCGTTTCCATTAGTACATGCACATGTGTGTGTGAAAGTCATCCTACAAAGCCCTCTTCCTCCTTCTCTTCCTTTCCCCTCACACATACTGTACACACAAACACACACAACAGAAACACTGCTCTGTCAGGATTCTTTTCAAAAGTAAAGTGTCGGTTCAATTTCAGTTCAATTCAATTTTATTTGTATAGCGCTTTTAACAATTGTCATTGTCGCAAAGCAGCTTTACACAATCAAAAGAATTATTAAGTTTGTATGGAATGTGAATGTGTATGAATCAAAATGATCAGATTGCCGGTTAATTTGTTATATTTTACAGCAGTGATTCTGTTAGTGTGTGCGCACGCAAGTGTCATTAGAGAGGTTCCTTGTTAAAGAAGGTTTGCAACAAAGCAGTGTTTCCGTTAGTGTCTGTGTGTATATGTTTGTGTGCGTGTGTGTGTGTGTTCGAAAGTCATCCTACACAGTAGCCCACTCTCTCCTCCTCTCCTCTCGTCTTCACACATACATACACAAACACACAAACACACACACACACACACACACACACACACACACACACACACACACACACACACACAATAATACACTAACACACATATGGAATCACTGCGCTGTCTGGACTCCTTTCAAAGTTAAAGTGCAGGTTAGTTTGTTTTATTTTTATTTTATATTTTGTATTAATTATATTTCTATAAATAGTTGTGGGTTGTTGAATGAATCCTCTGAGTTTCCACTTCAGAGAAAACTCACTTTGATATACAAGCACACTTTCTGAACGAATTATGCTCGCAATCCAAGGTTTAACTGTATATAGAGAATTAAAGGTAGCTTTAACTCTTTTTATTGTGTTCTCTTATTCCGTTTGACTTGAACAACCCTTGTAATTGTAGTTACCGATGTACAAGATTCTTATTCTCCAGACAAGATGTAGCTAATGATATATTTACAACAGACTGAAAGTGAGTGAGGGTTCTACCACACAAATGAACTCTTTCCTGAATATCACCACAATAATAAAAGGAGACAAATTTTATGAACAAAGTCAACGTTTAGTAAAGAAAGAACAAAGAGAACAAGTAACATATCTAACGCTGGGCTTATTAAAGCAGAAAAGTAAGAGAAAAAAAACTAGAAACATAAATCATTATTTGTAGCCTTGCTCGGTTGTTTCGCATGGCTCATTAAGTTTCAGTTGTGCTTATTTTTCTTTGGTCCTTTTGGGGCTTATTTGAGCCCAAACTGTTGCTTTCTGTGAGAATCATCATTTCAACAGCTTTGCATCACAAACTAGAATAAACACTTTATGACTGTGTTGAGAAACAGCAGAGGACAGATGGAAGCAAAGTGAGTCAATCAAATCTTGGATCCATATTCATCACACAATTCAGATTCAGGCAACGTCCAGATCTCCCTGATCTCAGTCTGTGGGCTTTCTGAATGCACAAACTCCTCTATGAACTAACAGTTCCAAAGCCTTGACTCCGTTTGAAATGCTGGTACCAAGCCAGATGAGCAAAACTAGCAAGCAGCAAGGATCATACAATAAGAGACAAAATATTATGGCTTCCTTAGTCAGATCATATCGTGTCTAGTTCTGTAGGTAATATGAGGAGATTAGGTTTGGAATGGATCAGATTCCCAAATTCACATGATTGGTGGTCCATTTTGAGAAGAACGTTTCATAAATGTATTAATAGATTTACAGACTGGAGCCTAACGTATTTACTTATTAACAAGATCTGATCATACAGGGCAGATACAGAAATATCAGACAACTGCTTGTGGTGCAACAACTTTAAGTAGGGTAAAGTATTTCACATGCTAATAAGAGTAGCCATGTTGCCTAAAGTGCCAAAACCTGGACATTTTTCAGCCAATCAAATGTAAGGGAGTTGTTCTCACATTAACTAGGTGTGTAAATACTTTACAACAAAAAAGACTACCTTTTGTTAACATAGAGTCCTATTTGGAAATGTAGTTATAACATTCATCCAAATCCAATGAACTTACTGTATTACTGTATTACTTGTATTGATTGTGAAGTGATCTACACTGCCTGACCATTTCAAAAGAGTCAAATCATTGATCTGCATAAAAAAGCAAGTAAAAGAAAACTCCTTAGGAGATTTAAAATTACTGGAACCCATCAGAACCCATCAACACATTATTAAAACCCGGAAGGAAACTGTGAAACCGTCAGTATTGTGGAAAAAAAGGTATTTGAAAAAAATAAATAAATCATGAATTGAGATCACTTTCACACTTGGAAGTTGCATGGGAGGAAATCCATAGCCATGTTTAATAGTGAAAGTAAAAGCATTTCCATACGCACGCAGGACAGAACTACACAGGATTGGAAATAAACAGCTGTGTGGCCCTAAGAAAACCACTTGTTAGTGAGATTAATCAGAAAAAAAGGCTTAATTTGCTAGTTCAGATTGAGCTCTGAAGCAATGGATAAAGGTCAATTCTAGAGTGATGGGCATGTCTGGGGTAAGACGGGAAAAACATAAAGCGATGAACCCATCAAGCATAGTGCCCTCTGACCAAGACTTTTACTTCCCTGATGCCTAGAGCATATATCAGGACCCAGTTTGTTCTGAGACTGTGAGGGATCATTTGCACACACGACCTGGAGAACACAGTGTGTGCTGTAATCAAAGCTAAATGTGACTAAATCGAATCGAAGTGTGTGTGACTTTTTTTTGGCCAGACAATACATTTTAAATTCATATCATGTCTCGTCTTCCCATCTTTGTTTTCTATAGCCCCAATAGTTTTTTTTCTGAACACATGTAAACTATCTAAACATCTAATGAAGTGAATTCTGTGGCATCTGAAACCTAAAAATCTTGACAATGAAAAAAAAAATTGTTATTCGATACAAAGTATAATGTAGTTATTCTACAGTACATCAAATATAAAAAAAACATGATTTGCTAAATTGATTTTATGTTAACAAATATCAGGCATGACATATATTGTATGGTAGATGGAAGATGACCAAACCTTGAACTTTATCCAATGAACAGCCTTTTGCTTATGGCATGGCGAAATTAGATTTTTCACAGGGCTGAAAGCAAGCAATGGAAAATCGATTGGTGGCTACTCGGATCTAATGAGATTCAAAGCATGACCTGAGATGAGCTTCCGTCCGTGTCCAACTGCCCCTCACTAGCTATTCCACCACCATAAATAAAAGCCTAATCGTCGATCAATACTTGTGGCAGCGGAAAGCTCAGCAACAGATTTAAAGCTGTGCTGAAAGATGGGTAAAAATAAAGGTTTGTTACATTTTCCTACATATGTTACTATGATAAAATGTAGTTAAATATTATTGCAGATAATGTAGTAGCATAAAAGAGATTGTTTTGTTAAAGGAAATGGGTTTAAATGTTAAGAATATACTGCATACAGATACCCTCAGGTGGAAAGATATGGTTTAGTCTTTAAGGGAAAAAAAAAGAAATAGAAAATTTTAATTAAAAAAAGCTCCAGTCTCATGGCTCAGTGGTGAGGGCGAACTTTCATTCCTGTCTCACGGGCAAAATTGAATTTTAAAACCTAATACACAAAGGTTAAACCAAATAAAATCTCACATTAGTGACCTTAATTCCAAAAGCACTTGATGTGAATACCTTCCCAGACATCACACATGCCTTTAAATCACTAATGTCTAAAATATGGTCAGTTAAATCACTGATTTTCGAACATACAAATACAGATTTGTTTTAGACTTAAAGGCTTAAATTAACCTGCGAGTGATAATTCTGCGAGTGTCAGTATTGCTGATTGTCTTTATAAAGACACATGACTACCATGACATCAGTCCCAACAGTGGATGGCAGAAGACCGTCGACGTTGGGGCTAACTGTATTTTTGTTGAAAATTATGTTTAGGATGTATTTTGGAGCCAAAAACAATAACAAAGATTATGAATAATAGACTACCTACTGGATGACCTTTGTCACACAGATAAAGAGAAACCTACCAAGCTTCTGTTCTGTTGATTATTTTCATACGCAGTATGTTATGGTGGACTTCGTAACTTAATCAAAAGACATGGCACAAATATGTGATTTCTCCCGGATTTGGTGGCATTTGTTAGCATTAGCGTTAGCTAAGTGTTTCTGTTGAGACGATGCTATGGAATACGCTGTGCTTTTCACTTCATCATAAAATGTGCAGATTTGGAAATTAGCTTTGTGTTAAAAAGCGAGATAGCTTTTTAGCTCAAAACAGCCATAAATAAAATGACACGGATGCTTCAGAGGCAATTCGGAACGAATTAGAAGCAGTTACTAAGGAGACAATGTGTTGTTTAGTGTTGCATAATGTTAGGGGTGAGTGTGTGTGTTTTCTTGCTAAATGTGCTTCTGTGACTGGTTTTGTATGTGGGTTTTGGGACTTGCAGCTGGTAAGTAATGTTGATTTGGCATCAAAAAGTGGGCAGGACCATGACAGACAGACGTTGTGAGTTAGGAGCAAAAGGCATGCTCACACTGATAAATGTCAATCACCTGCATGTGTTGCACACCACACCTCATTTGCTTTTAAAGGCATCCATATGCACACAAAAAAGCTACAGGAAAGAAATGACGAAAATGAGAAAAGAAGATGAATTTCTCAGAGACTTAGAAGTGTAAGAGTTTTTAATTTATAAGTACATTAATAAAATATTATTATATTATTGCAAAATCAAACAAAAGGAGGATTTGTTCATCACATGTTCCACTAACAGACCGTGTAGATACTGCAGTTGACCCACACAGAGTCAAAACACAGGAATTAGTGCCCACATTTTTTCCCCCACTAATTGAAAGAGTCCACAAGCATATCAACATGACAGATGCACTAAGAAAGAACCCAAACCACAAGGAAACCAACATACCAATATGCTAGCACAAACAACTAAACAAATGTGTCAAACAGGGTCAAATAGAAAACAGCAAATAAGCTTCATATTACATGCAATACCACGGGCTGCTGAAGCTGTGGGTTGCTTCTCATTCAGGGAAGTGAATGCTCCAATATTTTTTGCTATGTTCTACACCGATTAGCCATACGTAACATAAAAAAAAAAACCATTAACATTAAATTGGTTGGGGCGGCACGGTGGTGTAGTGGTTAGCATTGTCGCCTTGCACTTCTAGGGTCCGGGGTCGATCCCCGTCTCTGTGTGCATGGAGTTTGCATGTTCTGACCATGCTTGGTGGGTTTAATCTGGGTACTCCAGTTTCCTCCCACAGTCCAAAGATAAGCAGGTTAGGCTAATTGGCGTTCCCAAATTGCCCGTAGTCTGTGAAAGAGTGTGTGTGTGCCCTGCAATGGATTGGCACCCTGTCCAGGGTGTACCCTGCCTCGTGTCCCTGCCTCCTAGGATAGGCTCCAGGTCCCTGCAACCCTGAATACAGGATAAAGCGGTATACAGTAGAAGATGAGTGAGTGAGAGTGAGATAAATTGGTTGGAGTGATGGCTCAAAGGGTTAAGGCTCTGGGTTACTGATCAAAAGGTCGAGGGTTCAAGCCTAATTACCCTTCAACCCTGCACTCTGATCACAGCTTCCTAACTGGGATTTGTGAAACAACTCATTTCACAAGTTTTAAAACCACGCAGGTATTGGGTTCCGCTTGTGCAACATGGGCAGCCCTGGTCCCTCATGGTGTGACTCCACAGGGCCTGTGGGTGTGTGCTGTAGTGTCTGGCAGCGGATCATTTGAGTGCTGTGGGTAGCTGTGGATCGGGCTTGTTTGCCTGGTGTATTCCAAGGGTGCTTGATCATATTGGGATCTGGGAAGTTTCGGGTCTGCAGCCATGGGCTCTTTGCCAGCTGGGCCCTGTGTGTGGAGGGCAGTGGTGCATTGAGTGTGCTGGTGCCTTTCTTTCATTTCCAGTATGTACTGTCACCAGTTAGACATGGTACTGTGACTGGTATATAGTTGGTGATCAACGTTGTTCAGTTCACCTGGCAGTGTTATTAATGTTGTGGCTGATCCGTGTAGTTACACAGAAACACAGTTAATTTGTTTCCAACAAAGTTAATACCATCCTCAAATTACAAGACATGCAATATATTTAAATCATGGCAAATATATTGAAATCATGTTTTAATAGCAAGGACACCTTGCATAGAAACAAGGAAAAAACTTTGTGATAGAATTATAACCTAATTCATTTAACCCTAATGTGTAACAATCAGTTCATGTAAACAGTTATCTAACTAAACGCACTGATTCAAACTGGCCTTAATGAAAACAAAAGTTCTTGCAGACAGTGTTGTTTTGTCATGTAGTGCATCAATGTGGACAAAAATGAGAGAATGCTCAAATGAGGTTATGTCTATATTATATAACAAACATCTAGTGAAAGCCACATAAAGGGAGCAGGGATTTTCTGTTTGATGGATACTGTGGATAATCATAATGGATAAACCATCCCACCCCTCCCTCCGTTCTCTACCTCTGACATGTGGTAAAATGTGACTGAGCGCCCGGGGCAGGCGGTCAGAATATACACTCAATGGTCACTTTAATAATAGTGGAACCCAATGTGGGATTCTGCTGTTGTAGACAATCCAGCTCAGTCTTTGACGTGCTGTGCATTCTGAGCTGTTTTTCTTTTCACTACAATTGTAAAGAGTGGTTATTTGAATTACCATGGCCTTCCTGTCAGCTTGAACTGCTCTGGCCATTCTACTCTGACCTCTCTAAACAGGAAGACATTTTAGTTGGCAGAAATGGTGCTCACTGGTGGTTTTTCACATTATTCATTGTAAATGCTAGATTGTTGTGTCGTGTGATGAAAGTTCATAAAAGTAGCAGTTTCTGAAACACAAATTATGCATCATGCCATGGTCACTGAGATCATACTGAACCTGTGTTAGCTTAACGACCTGTATCTATGATTTTACATGTTGCATACATGAGTCGGGTTTGTGTTCTTATTAAAGACATTAGTGGATAACTCACTCACTCATTCATCTTCTATACTGTTTAATTCTGTATGCAGCGGTGTGTGTGTGT
>JAQMYK010000007.1:19177391-19210162 GCA_030014345.1 Clarias buthupogon
TTGTGAAGCTGCTTTGAGACAATGACCATTGTTAAAAGCGCTATATAAATAAAATTGAATTGAATTGAATTGAATTCCGTGCAAAAATGGATTCCAAGTTCAGCTGAGGTTCATAAAGCTTCTGCTGTCCCACTGAGCTAAATCGGGTTATTATCTTTCAAAAGAAATACACCATAACATGAAAATACATAGTAGCCTAATGTCGGGTAACAGTACTGTTGTGATTCATGTCATGGTAATCACAAGACCACTAAAAGGTTAAACTTTAAGTTGAAGTATTTTCAAAGAGACAAAATGCTCATAAGAAGCAATCTGAACAATCTCAAGAGACACAGATATGTCATGTTGCACTCTGGTTGAACTTAGTTGGCAAGCAAATTGCATCATCTACAGTACATGCCAAGGTGATGGACAGTTAGCATTTTCAAGGAATAAAGCTTTATGCCAATGAACCGACTTGTAGTGGGGTTATAAAGTTATTCTACAAATTCACAGATTTTATATTATAATATTTTACCTATAGCCTATGAAATGAATGGAACTACAGGAACTGGTGAAAACTTCTCAGATATAACAGCCACTATTGAACTGAACTGTTAGTGTCCGAGACTGTCAAGGGCCCCAAAAAAGCTGGTGGTTTGCTGAGGAACTATTGTGTATTTATCCCTGTAAAAAATTTTTAAGATGGTCTTGAGTCCTGTCTTGGGCCCTTCATGCAGGGTAGATGAGAGGCACTCAGTTGCATACCAGAAGGAAGGTGTCAATTAAGTCCTTACACTCTGATAAAGAAAACCTTCCATCACAGGTGCCATGAGAAAAAAGATGACAGTGGCATTCAGTGTTGTGTGTTGAGTTGCAGGCTAAAATCATACTCAACCACAACCATCTTTGATGTGACTATCACAGGTGCTTTTTACCTGTCATAGATGCACACAAGCTGGCAGATCTCCAGATGCTCCTGAAATTTATAGAGGTCATCTGCACTTGAAAGACCCTCCTAGATGGTTAATTTGTTTAGACAGTAACTTTGACTCCTTTGTGGATTTTTGCTGTGCTTGTTAGTCTTCCGCAGTATTGAGGGTTCATGTCCAGCTAGCTGTTGAGACTTATGAGCTTGGGCCAAATTATTTTCTGAGCCAAGATCCAAATCTTCCAGCTAAGCACATTGTGTTGACCTTATCACTGATGCACAGTCAACACACTCGAAGAAGTCAGATCCAGCTTCCTTGATAGGGTCAATGCCAGAGCAGTAAACTACCCACTCAGTACAACATAAACTAATCTCACCTTAAGTGTAAAGGGAAAAAAAAACAATGTGTGGGTAGAGGTGGATTGTTTTTAAAAATTTACAATACAGAAATGTCCAAGACAGAAATGTACTGTACAAGGTGAGTCAAAAATTATCTGCACTTTGACTGTAGAATTTACTTCAATTAACTTTTAGAAAAGACAAATACATAACTTTTTGACATAATCTCCTTACTTTTCAATACACCTGTTAAAAAGCTCTCTTATTTCCTCATTAAAAATGTTTTAGGCTGAAAAGCACCGATATCTTCACTTCTTCATCAGAAGTGAATCTTTGTCCTCATAGGGATGCTTTCAGGGGACCAAACAGGTTAAACTCTGATGGGGCAAGATCAGGATTATAGGAAGGATGCTTTAACAAATCAAAACAAAGTTATGTCAACAGAGTAGAAATGTGTGAACAGGAATTGTCAAGATCACAATGTCTTTGGATTCTACAGAGCAGTTGACTGTGTTTAATCTGAAGTTTAACTCTTCAATAAGCATCTCACTGTAATGAGCACTGTTGACTGTTAACATTTTTACTGTTGACTGTTAACATTTTTACCGGTAATATTCCAATACTAGCTCTTGAGAGTCCCAGAAAACTGTAATCAATTATCAATTTTCCAGCTGATGATTGACTTTTGAACTTTTGCTTGGTCTGTGATTGAGGATGTTTCTGTTCCGTACTCTGCCATTTACTCTCAGACTCAAAGTGTCTCCATGTCTCGTCACCAGTAATGAGTCTCTTTAAGAAACTTTCACCTTCCTTAGAGTATCGGTACAAATCATATGGAGGAATCCATTTCTGCTCGCACTGCAGATAAAAATAAACTGATATAACACTTTCACATCCGCACAGCAGTGACTGGAGAGACAGTAGCCTTGAAAGAAAAGAGTTGATAAGAACTTTTAAGAACGTTTTAATATAACTGGAGTGCAGATAATTTTTGACTCGCTCACCTACTGTACGTTCATTTATGCACTCAATACTTTGTGGTTCCATTCGCACAAATTACTGCATCATTACATTAAACCGATATTTCCATTATAGATTTTCACTATATTATTGACAATGTATCTAAAGATAAAATATGTGTAAAATATTGAAGTCAACATTGGAAACATTTCAAAGTGCTAAAACATTTGAACGTAAACTCAGAAACCTAGTTTGCGATAGCTATCAAGTCTGTCCTAACAGGCAAGCCATTAAACAGTAACTGGATCATCAGGACATTTCAAATGAACACTAATGAGGAAGACAAAGTGCACACAAATAGACTCAAATCCCAGTAGGTAAATATGCAGCATTACAAACCAACAGTTAAACGCACTTGACCAAATTCAATTACGTTGAAATTAGTGCCAGTAAATAATAGCCCAATAATATTCATTACACTAATTGAAAAAGTTACCCAGGCATGGCTAGAGTCCCTCCTGGTAATGAATCTGCTTGAATTTGCAAATCGAATGACATTACCTTGAGGAAACAGGCATTCTGCTGGCCATTTTCAAGAAGCCTATTATTATCACCTACCTCACTCAAAATTATAAGGAGTACTCCCTTGGTTATTGTCTCACAGTCATAAAGCTGAAGAATTTAAGAGACCATAAAGGTGCAGACTCAGAGGACAGAGACCAACACTATTATATGAAGATTCAACATATATCATGTTATCCAATTAATAATAAGATAAAACGCCTGGTGACAACATCATGACGTAGACATGGACGTAGTCAGTTTTTTCCAGGTTGATGGTTTTATTCAGCAGTGATGCAGCCCTAACCTCTTGCTGGAAACTTGACAACAATTAAATGGGTTATTGAGTATTTGCCACACGACTCCAAGCTATGTCATGATATGATCAAAAAGATTTTGCAAAGCTGCTCACCAACTTAAGTTTTATTGCTCCTGAGAGCATGCCTGTCAAGCGGAGATAATTTTGGCAGGAGAGGAGCAACTTCTGCCCCCTGGGAACCAGCTTAACTCTGAATGCCTGGCTGCACTATCAAATAAACCTATGGATAAGTAGATGCCCATCTCCCTGTCATTTTAATGAGCTTGGAGCTGCGTGTATAGGTGTGGGATAAGAAAACGGGTGCAAAGTGAAAGATGAGAGCCTGTATGCAGTCTGCTGAGGAGAAGACTCACCTTGGGGTCCATGTGAATGAAACTGTGTGTGCCCCTGGTGGCGAAGGTCGATCTCCGCACCACGTGACTGTGATGGAAATGGTAGTGGTCTTCTAGACCGCCAATCTGAGAGCAAAATACAATTGGGGACACAAATATGAAAACAATCAAAATTACAAAAATTAGCAAAGAGGTAAACGAGGTTAGTACTGACAAAAAAAAAACAGCTTTCTAAAAAAATTGGGGAAAAAATTGTAAAGTTGGCATGTCTGTACATTGAAGATAAAAGATGAGTAATAGACCACCAAAATAGATTTTGGGAATTTTTATCTGTCTGTCTGTCTGTTTGTGCACGTATCACGTTAGAATTACTGAATGAACTTCAATAACATGGAGGTAACATGTAGACTTTGTTTCATCCCGGCCCACGGGAAGAGAAGATATGCTTATTTGAATATATTTTTGAATATATATAATATATATCATAAAAAAATAGACCTTGGAAAAATCATTAGTTCTTCAAGAAATTCATCAGATGGCACTGTCCATTTTTTAATACACGCTTTTGAATAAATGCAATCTCACATAAATGCAATCTCACACTTTCATTCTGCGCACTTCATGGGAACACGTAAAAATTTTAGCTTATTCCAAAATTCAACAGATGGTGTTGTACATTTATTTAAAACAAAAGATGTTAAAACAAATTAAATTCCACGGCACTAAAGTCGTGGGCACATCTAGTTAATAAAAATGTAAAAATGTAAAAATGCTATCTCAACATGCTAAAAGTATAGTAATAAAGAAAATATACAGTATATAGGGTAAGTGAGCATATGGGAATCAGTGGGTGGTATGAAGTCCAGCATGCCTGAGCTTAAAGCACTATAATTTTAGGTTGATATTCAGGCATTAGTTCGCTAAAGAAAGATAATGTTAAATAATCTAGCTCAAAACTTAAGTTCATCTTCATGTGAACGCTTGTGATGTTAAATAATGCACTCCAGACAAAATGGCTACAAATGTAAGCAGGAATGTGTGCACATGTGCATCTGGCCAAGTGCCACTCCATCAGTGTGTGCAAACTGAGATCATATTTTCTCATGTCTTGACTTTCTTTCTGACTTTGCTAGATACTCATAAACATGATGTTCCCCTCATGCACATTCTCGTCCATGGAGATCAGCAATAGTTAGCAAAACAGACATTATTTGAAGCTATAGCAGAGTGTTTATGCTCTGTTTGTTAATTCTGTCTTCAAAACCCTCCACAGTGTGACATGAGACGGGGGAGGAAAAGCTGCCCTGAGCTCTCGAGGCGTCTTATATTCTAGAATACACTTTCATAAACCTTAGCATGACGGATTGTTGCTTAAAATGCATGTAAACTGGATTATGAATGTAAAAAAGCACATTTCATAGAAGAGTACACATGTTTAAACATCTTACCCTGCCTCCTACAATGAAGGCAAACAGACCTGTGGACAGATATTCATTCTTGCACTCTGTGGCATACCAAAGCTGTCTATCACAAAAACGAACTTCAAAAATCACAAGCTTTGAAAATCTGGGCTAGAATTCAGGAATTAGCCACAAACTAAGTCATCAACTGGTCAAAGACATAAGCAAAGCAGAAATGATGTTCAACTCAGCTGCAGCTTTCTTGACTCTATTGATCATCCAGACAGTGTTGATTGCTTTTAAAGCTTAAACTAAGAATAAACCACAGAGGTTCCATAATTTCATTTGTCCGAGTTATTTCCTAATAGTTCCATAGAGCACCTAAATGATGTGTTTAAGATGAATAATTGGGAAAAAAAATTCAAGTTTTAGAGACTAGATGTGTCTAGTTTGGGAGTATGGTATTCTATATTTGAGAATTTGTATGTTTTTTCCCTAACTATTGTGAAGCAATACATTGGTGACTCAGTGGTAGGTTTCCTTTCTAGCAGGCGAAAGGTCTGGATTCATGGTCCTGCCAACTGCCCCACACCCAGAAACTGGGGTTACCTGCCATCCTTACACTTTACACAAGCCTGATGAAAATAAGAGGACCACAATGTGGATTAGACCCTTAATGGACCTCTAATAAAAGCACCCAAAAAACCCAAAAAAGGAACACTTAGGGAGTAAGGTGGGAATATTCCTGAAATAGGACATGAGAACAGTGCAGGGATCAAACAAACAAAATTTTATACCTATAGTTGCAATCTATCTAGGTTTATCAGTCTTAGCATGTTTTTGTGAGACTGGAAGAAACCAGAGAAACTGGAGGAAACCCAGACAGACACAAGGAAGAACATCCATATAGTAGAGGAGGATGGAAGTGAACATTTGAGGCATTTGAGGCAGAAACTCTAGCTACTACGCCACCATGCCAACTGAATTATCCAGGCTTTGTGAAGTGTAGTGTATGTGATCAAGGAAATCTCTAATTTAACAAAATCATCTTAAATGGCATTTTGTTGCGCTTCTGAGCACTACACAGGCTGTTACCTTGATTGTTTTATTGCAATGTACACTGGCAGACAACACTGGTACACTAATTATGTATCTTATATCTACAGTAGTTGAACTTTCTCTAACTCGAGTTAGAGAAACTTGGGTTATCTTACATTTTTTGTAGCCAAGGAACCCTTTAACTATAAAGTAAATTCTTTCTCAATACCGATTTATTTTATGCACATAATCCTTTTTAATTATTCAAATTTAAAGCACATTACAGCAATACTCAGGCCTTTTTAGTACAGCCATAGATCCTTTTATACCTGAAATTCCTTCATAGAATGCATTAAGCCTGGGGGTTCTCAAGCTTTTTCATTCTCACACCCCATTCAGTATTCTCTCAGCATTCTCTCTAGCTAGAAACCATGATCGGACAGTGCAAAAATATGCTTTAAGAGCCACACTGGGTGCTGTAGATGTCTAGTGTAAAGGCCAATTTGATTAACATGGCAGCATGATGGGCACAGCACCTTTATAGTCTGGAGCACAATGAGTGTGCTCCAAATTAAATGAAGGGAAATGGAATACATAATACATATTTAATTTTTATGTAGAAATTGTCCATAAATTAAGCTTATGTGAATAAAACCACAATGGAACTATGAATTGGTAAATATCCCCAACTTCTCAACTCACCCCATAGAGGGCTAGAATAAGTAATTTACCGTCTGGTTTTATTTTGTCATTAAGTTATTAAGTATTGGCTTAGCAAAATTTGCTTCATTGTAAAAGAATGTGGGAAATTTACACGATTCATTTTTTACAATACTCTACTGTAAATGATGTGCAATGCACATTAGTTTATGGGAAATTATGAAGCAATGTGTAGCAATCTAAAATAGCTAATGGTTTTATTCGAAACAAAGATTATGAAAATCAGTGCATTAGCCTTCGTTGTGTCCTAAATTTTAAGAACTGTCTTAGGTGAACTCAAAAAAATCATCTTTGTTTAGATGTTTATGTCCTAGCCAATGCATTGGTTTAGCAAACACCAGAAGTGTGTTTTTGAGTGCGAGTTGACTCAAAGTTGAATTACTGTAATGCACACTAGTCGAGAGAAGTGGAGGGAGTGGTTAGGTTCAGAGACACAGGAGGCTGTGAGTTCAAATCCCAGCACTGCCATACTGCCATGGATGACTGATCATTCCTTAGTTGTACTGTAGATTACTGTAGATAAACATTTCAGTCAAATGAGCAAATGGAAATGTTTGCTTAACAGTGGATTAAACATGATTTATTTACAGCAGCATATATTCCTGGAAACATACATGGATACAGCGCAAATAAGGGTTGATTTTAGAGTAAGGAACTTAATAATAAATATAGCAACATTGATCAGGCAACACTGATCAGGTTGCAGGTTGTAATTTCCACTGTGACAAAACAAAATATTACAGATCATTTAGTTTACACTCCTGTGTGTCTTTGTGAGCCAGTGCTCTAAATAAAAGTACTATGTACAGGTACTCTCGAACATAATGTACCAGTCCCTAACCCTAGGCTTGTGTATCCATAAAGGTAGTTTATTCATTCATCTTCTAATACCGAGTTCTAACTTCTAATATAGGGTTACAGGAGCCAGAGCAGATCACAGGATACTTAATGCACGAGGCTGGGTATATCCTGGACAGGGTGCCAATTTATCACAGGGCACACACAAACACAGACACTATAGACAATTTAGGAACACCAATTAATCTCTTTGGACTGAGGGAGGAAACTGGAGTACCCGCAGGAAACCCACCAAGCATGCGGAATCAAGGTGGGAATCGAACCCTCGGCCCTGGAACTGTGAGGCAACAGTGCTGGCCACTATGCCACCTAAAGGGAGTTTAATGCATGTTTATTAAAAAAAGACACTGGACCCATTTAGGACTGAGTTTCAGACTGAGGGAGCATTACAGCAGTGTTACAGGTAACCTGGAGCGTTGGAGCAATTAGAATCAGCGCTTGGATGTTGATGATGGAAAGTAGTCTTTACGCTCCTTTTTTTTCTTCTTTTAAAACTGGAATGAAAGTCCATTTAATTAAAACCTTACCTGACCAAAATTTGTAAAGCCATATCTCGAAGCAAGTTTATCAGCCTCTTCTGCTCCTCCTCTGACCCGCACAGCCCAGTGATTAGTAAAAACGCTCCGGGACGGCGATGATTTGCAGAACTCCAACATCAAAGTGGACAACAGGAAAACAACAAGCACGCGCATGTTTCTTTCTTTCTTTCTTCTAGGCAGTCTGGTAACTTTTGTAGCAGCGGCGCGTGGAACGCGGGCAAAAATCCGGGAAGCTCTCAGCAGAGCGCACGAGGGAGCGCGCGACGGCGATAAACCCGCGCGTCAGTTCTCCGCAAGCCGAAACTGCTCTCGCAATAATACATGTCACACTGGCGAGCGCCCCTTCACTTTCCTCGATTACTTACGCATTCAGGAGGAATTCGGCGATATTGCTTTGCAGTAATACGACCCGAATCTTACACTCAAGTGAGCGCCTGCAAGCGAGCGAGCGAGCGCGCGCGCGTACACCGACGGAGGAGCCAATCAGGCGGCGTGTACAGGGAGCGAGCTGGCGTGTTTCAAAGAGCGCACGCTTTCCTCACAGCGCGTGCAAGCGCGTTCCAAAACTGCTTTCCTGTAGCCTTTGGGGTCTGAGTTAATCTGAGTTACAACATGTGCACATCGAACTGCTGATGCACGGGATCCCAGAGCTCTGCAGTGCAAATCAATAGATGATATCAAACAGTTAATTGATTTTAAGTCTTTCACTGTGTATTTAGACCAATCATTGAAACTGGGCACTGGACTGCAGGTTTTGTTTAATGCAAAAAAGTTTAATATTGATCATTTAAACCATATAGTGTGAAATAGCAGTAGTAGTAATAGGACTTTTCCAACGAGAAACATTTTGCTCTTGAACTAGAACCAGGTTGAAATAACAAGCTTGTTTGTTTGTTCAATTCTTTGTTTGTTGGTTTGTTTGTTTGTTTTTAGCAGTTTGTTTTTAAAGAAAATAGATACAATTTAATTAACTAGCACTCTAATGACATAAGGAATAATTTGACAAAATGAAAGTATTTTACTAGGCACGGTGGTGTAGTGGTTAGCACTGTCGCCTTGTACCTTGTGGGTCTAGGTTCGAATCCCGGCCAGGCTCGATTCCCGTCTCTGTGTGCATTGAGTTTGCATGTTCTCCCCGTGCTTGGTGGGTTTCCTCCGGGTACTCCAGTTTCCTCCCACAGTCCAAAGACATGTAGGTTAGGCTGATTGGCGTTCCCAAATTGCCTGTGGTGTGTGAGTGTGTATATGTGTGCCCTGCGATGGATTGGCACCCTGTCCAGGGTGTACCCTGCCTCGTGCCCTAAGCCTTCTGTGATAGGCTTCTTGAATAGCAACCTTGAATACAGGATAAAGCGGTATAGAAGATGAGTGAGTGAGTATTTTATTAAAAATGCATCGCTTTAGCTGATCATTTATATTCAATCTTTAATTTGATCACCAAGGCTGTACTCTCAAACAGACTTCGTCAGTCAATATTACGAAAAAGGTAAAAAAGGATCGCTCTAATGATCTTTATGAAATTTAGAACATGCAACATCCTGTGGTATGTGAAATACTCAACTATTTATTGAGGGTGAAGGTACAGGATCAGGGAAAAGGATTGAGCAAATATAATATTCAGATGCTGTAAAGGGTAGCTCATGGAAAGTAAAAAAGTAAAAACAATTGTACAATGTTCAAAGAAATTGCAAAGTAATGTAGAAATAGTAGGACTTTTGAAGTATATCAATGAGTATTTTTAAATGTAATGTCTAGTTGCTGTAGACTGGTGAGACAGTAAGACAGTTCAGTCTCACTAATCTTCTATACCGGTTATCCTGTAGAGGGTCATGGGAGGCCTGGAACCCATCCCAGGAGCCTTTGGTCTATAACAGGGCACAAGTACAGACACTGACACTACAGGGAATTTTTAAATGCCAGTTAGACTAATCTGCATGTTTTTGGACTGTGGGAGGTAACCGGAGTACCCTGAGGAAATCAACCAAGCACGGGCAGAAAATGCAAGCTCCACACACACAAACACAGGCTCGCGGCAGTAGTCCCTCGAGGCAGTCCCTTGACCCTAGAGGTTTGACACTATAGTGCTAACCACTACGCCATCATTCCACCTTGGGACAGTTTATTAAGGTTTTAAATAGTTAATCTGACACATTTACATTGGCTGTAGTGAAGGAATGTTATACAGTATGTGTTTAAAATATATTTTATTTCTACATACACATTTGTAAATACAAAAGCAGCAAGGACACAAATGGTACCCCAGTCATGGAATAAAACAGCAATTATTTTATTTTATATAGTATTTTATTTTTACACAAGGTGCAATATTAAGTATCCTGTTAAAGTCAAATCAAGTACTGTAAATCAACGCAACCTCTTGTTTTGACCTTAGCAGGATGCTCAATATTGCACCTTATTTACTATAGCAAACTATTTTTGGCAGTTTTGACATTTGGTTGCCATGCCAAAAGCCATAATAGAGAGACTGTGGCTAAAGAATACCCATAATCCATATAATGCCTTTTGTAGGAAGTACGGTGTCATCAGACTCAAAGCAATATTGCTTGAAGGTGACTTCCATACCTCAGAGATACAGGCAGATTTCCCACCATTACACTGTAATGCAGAAAAAAAAAAAACATAAGTAAATAAATGTTTTATTGGACATATTGTTGCTCTTAAGCTGCTGGGGTTTTGGGGATGGCTTTTAATCAAAACTCAAAATCTTTAGATTATGCCATTCTGGTCATGTTTGTCAGTAGCAATGAAATAAAAGAGTCTGAGGAGGTAGTCACATCATGGTCAAAGTAAAAAAAAAAAAAATCCATAAGCCATATTACTAACGCCACATCTTTCAGACATGGTAGGTTCTATGTGATTGTCCTATGTCTGCTCTTAATATGAGCTGGACCAGGAGTTAATTATGCACCTGTATTCTTTTTTATTATTTTCCATAGAAAGTAAACTTGCAGTCACTCAATTTTTATGAGTATAAATCAAATACATCATTTATACATCGCATTCAGAGGAACATCATTTACCCATCTACCCTGGTGAATTATGCAATTCTTGCAGCGCTGCCTCATAATGTATATATTACTATTTCTGTTCTGTGATCTATTCATAACCCTGTATCATTTCAATTGTTCAGAGACCAGTTCAGATTTTTACCGAGACATGTGATTATTAATAAAATCAGGGTGAATGAATTATTCAGATTGAGTGGGAAGAAAATCGCCTTCAATTACTGCAATCGAATTGAGAGTGACTTTTACAATGAATAAGCACTACTCCAAAGGTATTTGACCAAGGAGACTGAAATATTTTGATATGGTCTTCCAAATCAAGCTCTTACAGAAACGACTGCAATATTGCAACACTTACGTATTCCTACTAGCGATATCATTTTTTCTTGTTGTGTCTATTAACAGAAGTAAGAAAGTCTCCTTCCGGATTTTGATACATGGTCAAAACAAACAAAGCATGAGACATACAATTAAAGCAGTCAGCAATTCAGGTCAAAATGAACAAATGCTGCTGATGCAATATGGTGTGTTGCAATAAAGTGAGATACAGTACCATGTCATTTGTATTGTGCAAAATGTTTGATTTTAACAGGAACTGACAGGCACACATCATACCGCCTTTACTGGGAAAGAGAGGGACAAAGGGCATGTCTCCTTCACTTATGCAAATAAAAAGAATATGATATTTATTATGTGTAATAGTATAATAGCAATATAAACACATGCTGTGTGATATTGCACTTCACTAATACAGACATGCTCATATCATCATTGCCTCCCATAATGTATCATGAATTATTAAATCATAATTAAAATGAAAACACTGATTAAATATGGTGAGAGCAGAAAGTCAATTATACTAAAAATGTAATACATTCTCCTGGGACTGGATCAATTTTAACTTTCCAGTGGAGCTGTCTAAGAGTTTGTCTAAAGCTTTTGACAAGAGGACCCTTTACATAGCTTAAATAGGAAATACTGTAAGACCTATATTATTGGGGAAGAAGCTTTAACTATACGAAAAATTATAATAATAATTAAAATACTGCAGAAAAGAGGTGCAGTGGCTGGTAGCTGTGGTGTAATAGAGGTCACTCTGCTAGTATATGATAACTGGTTAGAAATAAAATAAAAGTAGTTAAATGAAGTACCAATAAGTCAACAACTTCCTCAACAAACTGTTTTCTTAGTACTGACATAGTCAATATTGTCATTATCAAATCCATGACAAGTCTAAGAGCAGGAGTAAGTGTTATTCAATCCAGGCCACGGTAGAGAGCATCCATCTTCAATCCATCTTCTGTACCACTTATCATGTGTAAGGTCACCAGGGGCCTGGAACCCCTGGAATGGACACCAATCCATCACAGGCTACTACCCAGACACCTCCACATGCACACATCAGACTCAGACCCATAACCATGGAGGTGAGGACATTATTTTTTCAATCTCTGAGACAAAGACAATATTTAGTGAGATCAATGTCTAAGACCAAGACAAGTCCATGTATAAAATTCACATAGCTTTGAGACATGTCCAAGTAAATAGAGAAAATGTTTCAAATTTGGACTATACAGGACTATGCTCAGTACAATATAGGAAGTATAATATAAACCATTTTATTTAAAATAAAATACAAAAACTCACAAGGACTCCTAAATGGTTCAATGGTGACACATTCATCTTTTCACAAAAAGACCAAAAGAGCATAATTGACCTCTGCCGTCTCAATGGGAAGTATGATATTCCTCTCTCCTTGGTTGATCAGCCATTCATGGACATCTGTGAGCTTATTTATACAGAAAAGACATTTAAATGGATAGCAATTCAAAGAGATACAAAAAGAACATGGGCTGTGCTTTATCACGTGATAAAAGAGAGAACTTGTTAATTAATAGGAATTAGAAATGACTAAATTTAGAGAAAATGGTTTAAAAAGTGCTAAATCAACCAAGTGAAAATCCTAGTAGTATAAACGCAGGACAGATTTCTGTACTTCCATGAACATGAATTTAACATATGCACCCTCAATATATGTTGGAGCTAAAAGTTCAGTTCAAACTTTGGTGCGTTGCTGTGGGGAGGACTGATGGTTTTGTGATGTAAAGGTTTTGGAGACGATACAGGCATTTGAGTGGGTATCACCTACTGTACTGTTTCGCTTAACTTCCTGGATCCAACTGAGGAACATTTACATTACTGAGGAATCTTATCAACGTGTTTGAACAACGAAGAAAGGCATTTTGTGGCCAGACTTTATTAAACACAAATTATCCACACCCCAACACCAAATCTGCAGTCTTGATTAGCAGCCCTGAATAAAGACATAAAGTTAATGTTTAATGTTTGTGCAAGCTGAATTTTTACCTCTGCCCGTAAAAAAAAAAAGCAAACAGATTTGTAAGTCACAGGTCAAATTGCAGACATCACATCTCCTGCTGTGCTGCTCAGGCATGCCGCACTTAAACGTGTTCAGTCATAAGGTCGGTCGGTTTTATTGGTGGTGAAACATTGCTTCATCATTGGTTTACCTTGAGCATCGGGAGTGAGTTAATGTATGCTGGAATTGAAGCAATGATTGCATTTGATTTGTAAAGTTTACTGTCGGATAATAGGAAAATTAATTCCTTCCAGGTTTTAATAATGCATTAGACAGTTCTTCACCCATTTCCAGTCATTCTTTTCTTTTTTCACACAGGCCAATAATTTGACCCTTCTAAAACATTACTTTTTTTTTGTTTTGCCCTGGCGGTATAGACTGAAATATGTTCAGTGTCTTATATGTGAGATTAATAAATAAATAAGCAAAGAGCATGGCTAAACTGCAAACTGCATCCCTAAATGATTCTAATGCTGCCTCGAGCCATGTTAAGCAATTTCATCTGTGTCACATGTACAGTAATAATCTGTCGCATGTCTGCGCTGTTTATCTAAAACAAAATGTTAAAGAAACAGCCATCTTGATGATGATCTTTACATTACATTGATTTCATGCCACACAAGCATCATTAGAGCATCATTAGGTTGAACATATGAGCCAAAGTTTGAAGCCGGAATTGTTACGGCAGTTATAGATGCAATGCAAAATTCTACTAGATGAGATCAAGATACTGCTCACCTAAAGCAGCAGCAATTCACTCTTTACTTGCCCGAAGCAATGTTTGCCCTGTGGAAGGTATTTATATAACTTTTCTGCCCACATCTAGAACAAATTGGCAAGTATGCATGTGTGTATGTTTTTGTGAAATTGGAAGTCTAATGATGTCACAGCTCTCCTTGATGTTGGCAGGCAGGTCAGCATGAGCAGTTCATAGGTGGTTATGGCAACATGTCACTACCCTGTGAGTCATTTGTACAAACAAACAGATGGAAAGCTTATGTGACCAGCATGGCTTGGGATATTTATAATTTTCTGTGTCATAAGGCAGTTGTAATGCCTGTCAAGATTTACATTTTGTATTCCTACGTGTATAGCATTTGATGTATTTATTCATCCATTCATTCATCCATTCATGCATTCAGCATGCGCTAGTTAGGAACTTTGTGGCCTGGTGCAGTTTAAACCAGCTACAGCTGAACATCACCAAGATCAGGGAGATGGTTATACTTCCGTCAGTCCAGATGTCCCAAGTTACCTGACTGCATTGGGGGGTGAAAGTTAGACATAGTGAAATCATGTAAATATCTGAAACTTTGTAGCCTTAGAAGCAGGGATGGCACACACTTGGACATGGTGGTCAGAAGACCTGGTTCAATGGTCGGTTTGGAGCTGGACTTTTCTCGAGGAAGTAGTGGAGAAGAGGACGTTAAACGAAATGCTGTCCATCACGGCCAACCCTGGACACCCACTGCATAGAGTCTTTTCCAAATTCAATTCAAGACTTCTATCACACAGCTGCTCAACTGACAGACTCAGGAAATCCTTTGTCCCCAAAGCCATTTGGCTTTTAAACACCTCTCTACAGGGGTATGGGAATGTGGTCTAAGAGATCTAGGCTTAAGGCTCTTCTAGCCGCATACCTCTCTCATCTTTTAGCTTCAGGCTCTGGTCACTACTCTCACTATTACATATTATGCGCATATATATATATATATACGCAATGCGCATATATATATATATATATATATATATATATATATAAAACACCAGGTCATTAGAGTTCTCAGGGCACACAAACACTCACACAAACCTGAGAGCAGTTTAGATTCGCCAATATACCTGCAGGCATATTTTCATGAGGTGGAAAGAAACAAGAAAAAAAATGAAGCAAACCCAGGTGGATAAAGAAAGAACATTTCTGCACAAAAAGCAACCCAAGTTCAGGATCAAACAGGAGACCCGGGAGCGGTGAGCTAACAATTCTTCATTGGACGCAAATGACATTTCTGTTGTAATATCTTGTTTCTTGCAATAGTGGTATTTCTAAATACAGTTATTTCAATATGAATTTATTTACTTCACAAGGGAAGTGTTTAAGGGTTTGTGGTAATGGATAGAAAGTTGCAGATTGAAATAGCACTACTGTCCTGATGCAAGAACCATAAGCCAGACATTATGTGAATTGTAGCACTTTTGTAAGTTGCTTGAAGTAAAATCATTTCCTCATCCAAATGTAAATTCAAATCTTAATTAAATCCAATGATGTTTAAAATGGAAGATTGTCTACTTGTAGGCACGTGCTGCCATCTTGTGTCTAGACTTCAATGACACACCTTCCTCATGGTCTTGTACTCAAATGAGTGCTGATTAATATGAGACTGTATAATAAAGCTACACAGTGTTGCAGTACTCTCAGTGTACTCCAGTTTTCTCCCATATTCAAATTGCCAGTAGTGTGAGAGTGTGTCTGTGCTTGTGTCTTCTGTAATGGACTGGCACTCTGTCCTGGGTATCTCCCGCCTTGTGTGAGTCCCCTTTAAAGGCTCCAAGCCATCCATGACTCATGGATAAGCGGTATAGAGAATGAGTGAATGAGAGAGAATACTGGAAACATTATTTAGCCAGTAAAATAAAATTTAAAAAAATAACAAATTTAAATGCTAATTGATTTTTGTAGATCTTTAAATGCAAATGCCTGAAGGTCACATATTCAATACTAATGGTCTCACACTACTAGACATCAGACCTGATGAAATTGTCACATGAATGAAGTTGTGAGGCTTTCTGTTTTTAGATAGTAATCAGCAAGATGGTGTGATGCATCCTGATGGTGTGATATAGGGTCTCTGTTTCTAAGATGTGTTTCTTTTATATCATAGTATTCGCCAAAGATTAACTTTTTTATGTCATATTGAAATATATATTTAACATTTTATTATGCTACAGTCACTTTTAATATTGTAGATTATCGACAAATGAAAATGCAGTTCCTATTATCACTTATCTTACAGCAGCTCAAAAGAGTTAAAATGAAATGAATGATCTGTTAATTTAGAAGGATCACAAGCATTAGAGTAATCACCTTAAAATAAACCTGTGGTTTGAATCATATCCGGTGCTGTAGATCAAGGACTGACACCCAGCTTGAATACCAGTACTACCAAAATCTGTATTTCCCTGCTACACAGCAAAATTTCCAGTCTTTCTATTAACACTACTCATATAGGTCCAGTGGGAGAATGCAATAGAAAATGTCAAAAGCTTGGAGAAATATTTTATTTTCTGCAAGTGAGGTCTCTAAAGCCCTAAATACCCATCCAACACAGCGCTGCTTTACATAAACTATTTAAATCCTAACTTACTGAAAACAGAGAGCTCTGCCACACAGGGATCAAAATATGCAGAAGGCAGTGATGCAATGTAAAATATTTACAGTGTACTGTACTTAAAATACAGATGCAACTACCTATGGAAACCTGTAAATAAAAGCATTTTGCTTTATTTGTAAACTGGTTTGTCATGGATAGCGTCCAAGATCCAATTTACCCAAGCTAATCCCAAATTTCCAATTCAGCAATCCTTCCCTGTTCCAAAGCTATTATTCTGTTAAGATAAGGCCATAATGAAGCTGCAGAACTTAGTCCAAAAATTAATTAACTCCGGTGAATGAGAAAGCGATCAGTAGAGAGCGCCAGGCAAGGTCAGATAATAATGAGCCTGAGGGTGGAAACTCTTTTAAACTCACAAGGGTCCAAATGCTCTTCATTATAATAATAATTATGAGTAATACTAGTAATAATAATAGTAATAATAATAATAATATGATTATTATTATTATTATTATTATATAACAATTTAAAAAAAAAAGTTTATTGCTATACATCACTAAGGTAAGATTTGAAGTAGGGCTGAACCATCTGAGGCATGCTAGAGGGGGGTCTTTTCATGCACTTGAACTCTCTAAGCCCTTGATTACGGCAAAGTTTATGAAACAGAGGAGCTTTTGAGTGTTAGTGTGGAGGAGCCCAAAACCATCACCATAGGAACAGGAGCAAAGTAAATGCTCTCACAGAGCACAATTAAATCTCTCTCTCTCTCTCTCTCTCTCTCTCTCTCTCTCTCTCTCTTTCTTTCTCTCTCATCTTATTTTTTCCCTATCTTTCTCTCATTTGCTTTGTCCAATTATTTTTCTGTCCCACTTTTTTAATCTTTCTTTATGCTGTCCCTTTTCTCTCTCTCTCTCTCTCTCCCTTCTGCATACCACTTGTATTTTCTTTATCTCACACTTTCTCTATTTGTCACTCACTTACTCTACTTCTCTTTTATATTTCCATATGTCTTGCATATTTTTGTTTATCTCTTACTGCAAAAAATCCTACTAAGTGAAATACCTGTAATAAGTACAGTCACATTATTGTGATTATATTTCCTAATTTAAGATGACAATAAACCAAATACAAAATTACTGAACCTATTTATAAAAATATTATAGGTATTTAAAGCTTGAAATTGGTATAATTTTTCTAGAAATAGCTTCAGTAATTAGGACTGCAACAAAAAAGAAACCAACTAATATTCATATACATAATCACTATGTAATATCACTGTGCTACATATTTGAGGTGTTTGTTACAGTGAATGACCAGTAGGTGGCGCATTTTGTCAGACGCTCTCATTCTCAAGAGCCTCAACCAAATTAATCCACCACAGTTGTTGATAATAAATGCTGCGCATAAAATATTATAAATCCTTATTTCAACTATATTTTACAAAATCTATCTATGTTTATTTATGTGCAAATTAAACCTTAACACTTAGAGATTATATTGACTGGTAAGGTAATCCCACATTCTAGCATGCTATCACTAACTAGCTGTATATGTTTGTAGGATATAATTGGGAGGAACTCTATGCTAACCCTGTAGTGATGAATAAATGTATGAAATGTTTACTGTTGCAGTACTTTGAGGTGGGTTCTGACTGGGCTCTAGTACTGTGCTTTTTCTCCCCAGCTAGTGTGGTTTCACACGATTCAACTGAGCTACACCACCCACATAGTTATTTATATAAATATACTGCACAGTTCACACACAGAGGCTTCACACAGCATTGTCAGAACTTCATTACTGTGATCTCATGCACATTAAAAATTGCACATGCTTAATTCAGCTCTTCAGCCCTCCGTGTTCTTGCTAAAATCCCCTAAAATGAAATATAATGACTTTCGAAATGACGGCATGAAAAGACGAAACGTAACACTCTTTTTTTCAGGGGAACCCTGCAATTTACAATACTTATAGGTCATCAATATATTTAGTGCACCCAATACAAACTTTGTACAGTATACGTGTAATGTAATGAAGCATGAGAATTTTTTAATCCTGTCAGACGTAGCTCGCTCACACGCACATGTTGATGAGTTCAAGTAGGAGAACTTTCTAAGAGGAAGCCGTGGTCTCTGTAACGCTTCTCTTCAGCTCTCTTAGGGCTTGGCCTTCTCACAACACTAACCAAAATCTATGAACCGGTCACACCTTTACTCATTATGTTTCAGGGTAGAAATCTTTTTACTGAATTTGTAACCCCTATGGTACAACTGTTAAAAAATATATATATAGTTTATTTGTTTTTGTTCTGGTTAAATATTCCTGGTGATTGTCCATGGTTATACTTATTTAGAGTCCTTGTATTTTTGTATATGTACTTATGCAGTAATATGGGAGGTATTGGTAATTGGAATCTTAGCCCAAGAGATAATCTTCCAATTAAATGCACGATATCAAGTCCAACTCTCGGGAACATAATAACATCCCACGAACATCAAATCATAAGCTTAATACAAATCTGCAGCTTTTTATGTTAACAATCTCACAAACGTAATAAATTATTTTTTTTAATCGTACTAGCAGTTGCAATTCTATTAGAAAGTAAACATCCCTAATAGCACAACTATGCTCCTATAATGTAATAATCCCAAAAACGTAATAGCAACATCACTGGGTATCACTCCGCTTCAGAGATGTCCTAATAATTGTTTACTACTGTTGGTCGCTACTTGTCAACCTAACGCTAGTCCCGCCTGTATCCTCGTGCCTATGACTGCGTCACAGCAGTACAACAGCACCCCCTCTCGTGTGATATTGTTTACATATATGGTGGTTATATGGTAGTGGGTTTGTCTTATACTAACCTGGCAGGAGCATGACACCATGCTCAAGAAGGTGGTTCTCCCAAGGTGAGGCTCAGCCATTGCACTTAGGCTGTGCTGACTCTTGCAAATTCCTGAAATATGGGAATTCAACGGGATACTGATTGGAAAGTTGGCGGTTCGAGCCCCAGCTATGCCTGATTGCCACTATTGGGCCCTTGAGCAAGGCACTTAACCCCATCTGCTTCAAGGGGACCGTATAATGGCTGACCCTGTGCTCTGACCCCAGGCTACTAACAAAAAGCTGGGATATGTGAAGAATAAAGAATTTCACTGTGCTGTAATGTACTGCATATGTGATGAATAAAGAATGATCTAGCTATAAGAAGTGTTGCGCTTCTATTGTAGGTTACACCCCTTATTTCTCACTTTTTTGCGAACAGAAACTCTGAAAACTGTGATAGCAGTTAATGTACAGAACACTCCATATATTTCTGTTTTTTTTTTTTTATGTTTTGAACTCAATGTTACAAAAATGCTTCTGTAATTAATTTCTTAATTTATATACCTGGAAAGTGTTTACAAAGTTTTTAAAAAGGTTTTTAAAGAGTGAATCACATTTAATTGGAGAAGTGACAATTGTATTGTATATGTACAGTAGGGCTGGGCAATACAGGACATTTTTTTATATCACAATATGGATCATTAGAGATCCATAGATCATCCAAAGACACAGTTATGGGAAAAGAAAGAAGACCATTCTTGAAAAGAAAAGAAAAATCTATAAACAAACTAATAACCACAACTGATGATGTTTTTTTTTTGTTTTGTTTTTTAAGTGGACCAACAATCAGAAACTAGGGAGGAGAATTAGTACACCCAATAATTCAGTAATATTTAGAAGTGGTTTTAACAACAATAATTTGAAGTAAACTTGTTCTAAAAGAGTCTCCCACATTGTATTGGAGAAATTTTGGTCCCCTCTACTTGACAATATTGCTTCAGTTTACAGTATTTGTGCTTGAGTTTAGTAACTTATACACATCTCTCTTAAGGTCCAACCACAGTATCTCTGTGGGATTGAGGTCTAGACACCTTGACTATTTTCATCTTTACCCATTTAGATGATGATATCCTGGTGTGCTTTGGATTGCCCTGTTGCATGCTCCCATATTCTTTTTGGATAATCATATGGCCATGCTTCCTTAGCCATCCTTCCATTAAACACATCCCTGTTTTTTTTTTCTGATTTTGCTGTCAGGAAAATAAATATTTATTATGCTTACCGTTGTTTGTAGGTCACATGACATACTGTAGGTAGCTCTTGAGTTTGTCTTTTTAATGTTCCAGAGGAAGTTTAGTCACATATTGGCCTACAGTACGTGAGAAACAGAAAATGTCAAATGATCAGGCCGGTAATTAGTATACTGGTGATGCTGTATGCTGAGTGGTTGACACAAAAGAGAGGGGAAATGAGGTTGCTGCTGAGGTTATTACATAATTAATCAATTTTTCAATTCAATAATTAATCACTTTGCAGTCTGCTGCAGTATAAAAGATTTGTTCCCTTTTCTTTGTAATCTACATAATAATTATTAATTTAATATGAAGAAATGAGGAGTGGCTCAAGTCTTTTGCAAAGTCCTCTATATCATATTTAATCTATATATAATCACATAAAATGTGTTGTCATTTTCCTTGTCATTGTCCAATCTGTTATGCCAAAAGCATATCCAGAGAGCAGAAGTGCCTCTTTTTTCAGGTACAAGTTCCTCATCTTTTAATTGGGCAGACGCCTCTTCTGTATCAGGGCGTTACAGGGACTTTCTCTTTCTGTCATGCTTCTCCATTCTTGTGTTTGTTTTAGTTATAGAACGTACTAGTAGCACCAAGCAGAGTAAATCGACTGCTAAGGCATTCGACACATTGGTGATATATCGGAAAATATCTATTAATAGACATGTTTCTATTGTCCTGTGAAATGTATCATAAAATCACACTGCCCCAGTTGCATGCATGCATTAGGAGAAGTATATGATAGTTGGGTCAGCTTTCCCCTAATAATAGTACAGTACAGTACTAATTAAGGATTAAAGGAAAACTAAACAGATAGTACTTTTAACTGCACTTGGACAAAAATTAATTTACTATAAAGTGTAAATAAGGGGCATAAATTAAACAAGTTCAGCATCCTTTAAAAGAATAAGTAATTAGACTACAAATAATATTTATTCATTCATCTTCTACAAAACTTATCCTGTGTACAGGGTAGCAGGGGTGTGGAGCCTTAGTGCACAAGGCAGGGTACAAATCCATCGCAGGGCACTCACACATCTACAAACATACTATGGGCAATTTGGGAATGCCAATCAACCTAATCTGCATGTGTATGAAGAACATTCAAACTCGCACTCATACCGAAGGTGGGAATCAAACCCAGATCCTGGAACATAATAACATCCCACGTTATTAGGTGCAGGCCACAATGCTAACCACTTTGCCACTGTACCATAATATTTTTACCACTGTAAATATATTATTTATATTTTATTTATATATTTTAGTACTAGTTGCAGTACCTGTCATTGATGGGAAAAGAGTTTGTAGAAATAGTTCAAATATTTAAGCAAAGAATAAGCTGATCACCTTTAATGTAATATTATTATTTCAGATTGAAGCTCATTTCCGTCTGCCTGTCTTTCAGTACGGCAGAACTCTCTGTCGACTTATTAATACAGAGAAATACATTCTTGTAAGGTTCAGTATCTTATGCTTTGTTTATGCTAAATTGTACTTCTTTCGTAATCAGCCAAGTACACTCCCTGTTCAATAATTGGAGAGTTAATCTGATAAAGATTAAGTTTGTGATTGAGTTTAATGTCTTAAAACAACTCTGGAACATTAAAATTCAGTTATTTCTGTGGTGAAAATATTAACTTATCCTAGTAAAAATATTTAGTTTAGCTAATGAATATCTATTAGCGCATGTGTGTGTGTTTATATTGAGCAAGCAGCTTATTAGTAGCTTATTTTAAAGTAGATTATTCAATCCAACACATAACTTTTCATAACATCGTATGTTTACGCACCATTATGATTTCACTTATGGTGCAGGTTAAACTTCAGGTAAGTACTGTACCTAAGTACTACAAAAGTCTCATTAAATCTGTCCTGCCAGTTTTGCTTGACACTGTGACAAAATCTGGCTTGACAGAAATACAGACACAAAGTGTTCTGAGATTGATTTCTGGTCCTCCAATGTATGTAAAGATATCACTGAAAGAGCGAATTCTGACCAATGTACAGACAAATTTTTTTTTATTTTATTTATATACATTTCATTGCACACAGATTTAGAGTAGTGAAATACGACATGTAAGCCATTATTCATTATTAGGCTTGACTGTTTAACTGAGATGGTCTGGAAAGTCCCGTGGGATGTTGTTTAGGGTGACTTCTGGAACGCAGCCAAACTCATTTTTAAACGTAAGCAAATGATAAAATTGTATAACTTTACTTCTTCGTGAAATACATACAAAATATTCACAAACTCTAGCTTTCAGAAAAATGTACTGTCAGAATTTGACCCTGTGAAGTGTTCCCCCCAAACCACACGAAATATCTGTTAGCATGTAGCATCTCTCTCTCTAATCGCCTGTTCTGTTTTTACTCGATTCATTTCATGTAGTGTTGAGTCATTTAAATGAATCGATTCTTTCGAACACGTCGAGGTTTGGGCGTTTTGATGAATTTGATTCACCATTCCAGACGTGTAGCGTGCAAAGCATTCCTACAATAACTACTTTTTACGTTTTGTAAACATAGCAATCTAGCTTGCTACTGAATTTTGCTACACGCCTGCTGCAAGGACATGCTAAAACTATTCGATATAATGACCGCTTTTCCCGCACAGCTCTTTGACTACAGAGTTATTAACACAATTGCTAAAATTAAAAACAGGTCTTTGTTTTTTGTCTTTTAATAAGTGAGTCGATTCTGTGAACTGAAAGCCCAAAGGTTATAAAATGTGAACTCAACTTTCAGAATCGACTCGGGTGGAAGAGTCGCGTTATCACTGTCCTGTTCGTTTCATGCATCTAGTGTCAGCGAGTTACGTGTAAAACCTGTACAGTAGTGTAGTGTAGTGTAGTGTAGTGTGTGTCCAAGCACTGAGCAGTCCTGGGTGTCTCGGTATCTGACGCGCTATTTAGTGCGGTTTCAGAGGTAGACTCATCTGCGGTTCGGGCTAGAAGCTTTCGTGGGACTCAAACCGGAAACCAAACTTTTTTTTTCATCTCAAACTTGTTTCGTTGCTCAGTCGAAAAGAGGAAAACACACACACACACACACACACACAGAGCGATGAGCAGAAGCAGCAGGGCACCGTTACCATGCGCAGTTCCTCCTTTCTCAGCTTCCCATCATGTCGGCTGTGAGAAAGTTCTCATCAAAAAGAAGTGAAATATCCACATTTGGCCTTAAATAAAGTGGCATCGAGTGGTTTTTTTTCCCCCTCCTCTTTTTTTTTTCTCCTTCACATAACGGAGTCTTAGTGTTTTATCATGGGAGATGTGAGTATGAGTTCTTTTCTCTTTTTGCGCTTCCTGGTTCTTCTGTCGTCTTTCTGGTAACATCATCAGGTCTGCATTTCCACCTAGAGTAGTGTCGTGAAGTCTGTGCAGGTGATATAAGGGTTTAATTGTGTCCGGGGAAACACTGGAGGTTTTATACGACCTTGTGTTTACTTTAGTTTTTAATCTTAATTTAGTGCAGTTTTAAACTAGTAAAGTCAACTACTAGACTGTAATATGATCATATTCATGCTTCACTTGGAGCACTAATGCATCTTATTCTATTTACTTATCTATCTATCTATCTGTCTGTCTATCTGTCTGTCTATCTATCTATCTATCTATCTATCTAAAAAGTTCACGAGGTGTTTCTGTGGATGCATTTAACACTTTACACCCATACATGGTGACTTGTCACTAAGGGCGTGTGATTATCCCACATCACTGCACTCGAATTACTTTTCATGATACAACCAAAAATACATATTTCTTCAAAATATAAAAGTATTTAGCCCTGTTTTATTGCAAATGCAACAAGACAAATTGAGTTGTCATCCCAAACACGCCAAACAGACCCAGGTCTAAACCAGTAATCATGGAACTAGGAAAAGGAAAACAACATGGAAAAAAAAACGAGCCGCGTCTCTCAAGAGAATCGAGATCGAAAAACAACCAAGCATGTGGGAATAAATTTTATGTCGTGGTGCTGGAATTTTCTACAGCATATGTGTAAAATGTTCGATCTACTGTAGCTATTAATGTTATTTTGTGAGCAGCTGCAGGTAAAGGAATCCTGAGTACAGACAGCACTGACATACTTGTAAACACTTACAAGGAAGATGTGGTTTAACTGGACAAACTAATTAGGATGAAATAAGGAACAGTGAACACAATGAGGGAAAGCGGTAAATGACGAGATGAGACGGAGATGAGGAGGAAGTTCAAAAAAACCCGAAACATTTACAGTATCATGTGTGCAATGGATAAGTCATATGGTGAATTATATGATTGTTTTTATATATTTTGATTTAGCCTTAATAACAAAAATATTGCATGATTTTAAGTTGACAAGAATGCACAACATGCAACAAGAAACAAGTTTATTAACTAAACGCTGTAAAGTATTTTAGTATCCAAATAGCTGCAGGTATTTAGTTTTACTTTAGGACTAGGAGAATATATTATCCTATATATTTTGTGTTCGTGGAACACACAGTTTGTCAGTGTTGTAAAAGTACTGATGACACTCTTACAAAAGTTTATTGCAACACATCTCAAAATACGCCATATTACAAACCATTAATCGATGTAGAAAATACTTCCACTTCATCCAGATATTGCGTCTTGTTGCTGACGTCACTTGTTTTCACACCTATCTTGGGCACTTGCTACTAGAACGTTGGTGGAAATTTTCAAATCCTCATTCAGCTCGAAGTTTGCATTACCCTACGGTACTGTGTATTCTGTTCACTTTGGCTCTGCCAGAGAAAATGAGTGAATGTGAGTCTAGAGAATAGGCCTGGAGAAAGTTTATCACCGCATATGCGCATGTTCTCAGACAGAACCAGCATTTCTCCTGTGCTAGGTTGGCCAGGTATGCCATAACATTTATATTTCCACATTTAAATATAATCACCATAAGGTTCACAGAAATGTTATTTTGGTGATTCCTAGGAGGACGAATTTCATGTTGAGTCAGCTATGTATGACTTTGGAGTCAGTCGATGCTTAAGACATGCGTGTTATACTCTCCAAAAGATAAAACAGATACAACTACACATTTGTTGTCTTTCCTTTTTTAGTAATAATCTGATAGGTTGGTTGGAAGCATATGCAAAAACATGCATTGAATGAGGAATTACAGGAGAATGTTGGGAAACACTGTTTTACAGCAAGAAACAGCCCTTTCTGCTGTTGCACCAGTATCCTGCAGTACAGTGTGAGCCTTTTGCCATCTCGATTTAAATATCTTGCGTTTTGAAAAAGTAAAAATGAATTACAGAAACACAAACAATAGCGAATTATTTAGGGTATAGCGGCTGTATCGGGGTTAGGGGGCAAAAATGTTGATTCAATGTGTATTTTTGTCATGGCTTACATTCAGGCCTGTGTAGCGAAAAGGCGGTTACTGCACTCTGAGAGAAAGTTTCAGTTTCAGGAAATGTAAAGTAAAAGAGGAAGTTGTGCATTTTGCAGCACTAAAATGGGAGTCGATATTAACCCTGGCTGTGTAACTGTGCAGATGTTCGATCCGTCCGAAACGTCTACTTTGGCGAGGTGTGCTGAAAATGCAGCTGTGTTTCCTTTTAGACATAAACCAGTGCATTCCTTAATTTCATTATTTAATTCTGTAATATTAACCAGTGCTTGGATCTGGAGTCCCTGTCTGCCTCTGTGCCCTGTGATGAGCCTACGAAGCTATGAGGTGGCGCCTGGTTCAGGCTGTGTTTATTGAATGATAATGAGGGAATGGAAACTCAAGCTCTATTTAACATGGCAAGGAAAGAAAGACTAGCTGCCTGCAGTGCCATCAAGCTGTAGATTTGGGGCACTTATGTGAGGATTCATAAAATATACAAACCTAGGGGCCTTTTCTCACGTGAAGACACAGGGTCCAGCCGATTGCCTGAGTTTCTGTCTCAATCTGGCTCGCACCATTTACACCATGGTTTAAATATACAATTATTGCTGTTTGATTTTTAATTGAAAATGATTCGCAGGTAGAGTAATTCACCATATACAGGAAACAGTCAGTAGGTCTTCTGAAAGTCAGTAAGAAACTTTTAGAATAGCAATCATGATAAGCTGCACTTTTTGTCTTATAGCTCTCAAAAAATTAGAGTGAGTGGTGAGTGAGGTTATAATTATTGGCAAATAAACCATTATTTAATTTTTGCTATATTTATAACCATAGTTTTTTTTTTTAAGCCTGAGTGTCCATAGCTGAGGTCAGACTAAGGTCACGCTGTTTATCTTTAATGTAAATGGGGCAAACAGACATAGGTCTAAAACAGGAAACCCAGGTACTGGAACAAGAAATACGGACAGAAGAATGGGGAAATACAAGGCTAGACAAATGTCAGGAAAGAGAGTGAAGCTAGACAAACTAACCAACCAACCACAAGGTCAGATAGAGAGAGGATAAAAACAGAAACTATATACTGTACAGTACATGTACGTACTAGATGTGCCTGCGTGGAATTTAATTGCAAGCTCATAAGCACGTTTTAAAAAATGTACAATGACAGCTGTTGAATTTTGGAATTAACTAAAATTCTTACGTGTTACCAAGAAGTATTCGGAATGAAGGAGTGAGATTGCGTTTATTAAGTACATTACAATTGCACACTAATAAGCACGTATTTAAAAATGTACAGCGCCATCTCTTGGATCTGGAGATGAACTAATGATTTTTTCAAGGTCGATTAGTTTATGATATAAGGGCTTTTTCCATTTAAATTTCAAATTAGCATATTAGCGTCTCTTACCGTGGGCCGATTGCAATGAAACAAAGCCTATATGTTACCTCAAGCTAAGTACAAAACCCTTTTGTTTAGTATTCTTGCCATATATGTGATGCGTGCACAAACAAAGACAAACGGATAGACAAAAATTCTTATCCTCTCCCAATTATATCTCGCAAATATTTTCAATGTACAGCCACGCCAACTTTACAGTTTTATATACAAACAAACACACACAGGTCACTCAGTTCCCTTTTGAGAACTTTGTATGAGGGTGTTCAAACCCAAACCCAAGTGTGATGAGCGTTCTCATGAATGAAGGCGATTCTTTCACGAGCACCACTTGCACATTACAGGACCTCGGGTCGGAGTAATTGCCACATCTCCCTGTACAGTCCTGACCCTGCCCCAAGTCATTTTCACATGTTTGGCTCATTAAAGGAGCTCCTGGGAGGCCAGCGTTTCAGATTTGAAGCAGACAGTTTGTAGTTCTGGTATACTGAAACACTGGGCTAAGTGTGTTAGTGTAATAGGGATTATAAAGAGAAATAAAGGTAGTTTTTACTCCTATAAAATCTGCAAAATCAAAAGTCCCGGTTTGACGTGAACTATATATTTTTGTTGGTGCTGTCTTGAAGAACTGGCACACGCCACCTCGATAATGCCTTTAATAATAGGGCAGCTAGTGACTCTTTGGTCTTCGTCTAGCCATTGTTTGTGGCTGCACTACACGTCGTCCGTGTGCGTCTCAATTCCTGTTTAAGCCGTAGTGAAAGAATTTAGTTTCCTCTTTTTCACTCAACTGTAAACGCTTTTGGACAATCAGATGGTAGCTTATTGCTCAAACTTTGGTTGTAGGAATATTTACGCATTCTGTTCAAGTCCTGTTTTTTTACCCAGTTGTGCGTTTTGAACTCTGCAAGGTGTTTGGTTGGTTGGTTGGTTTGATTTCAGCTGATAATAGAAAGCAACTCCGATTCATCTGTTCTGTTCATGTTAATATTTGAAGTTGAAACAATGCTTTATCAAACTGTACAGGAATTATATACCAATCAATATACTTATAATTCGTTAGATGGCAATGTAACAGAAGTGCTGCAAAAAAAATCAGAGCGTTTTAAATATACAAAATGAACCAGTTTCATAAACTTTTTTTCACCTTGTTCCTCAAAGGTCACAATCTTCTCATGAGCGATTAGTTTGTTCAAACTCTTTGTTCATGTTTGTTATAGCAACTGAGACGCATTTTAAAAAGTGTTTAGTGTTGTATAACCTTAAAATGGATCATTTTAATCTGAACATTATAAAAGTGTTAAGAAGGCGATCGGAGGAAACCACCCGTGCAGGCGGATGATCCGACTTTACAGGCATGTTGGTTGGAACCCAGCAGGTCAGCCCTTTCTACAGAGGACAATATTAGATTTATCCCAGATGCAGCCATTCACTTCGCTGCGTGCAGCTTTTATCCAGAACATATGTTCTTTAAGGTGTGACTTGCTCAAAAAAACAAAAAAAAACCCTAGAAGAAGAGTTCTGAATTCTAAGCTGACTTGTGTTAAATATTACATTAGATTTTTTATTTATTTATTTATTCTTGACAAAATTGACAGTAATTTTTTATGCCAACAGCTCTGACCGCCAGTTTTATACCAATGCACCTGTACTAGTGTGTTCTCTTATAAAGTAACAACTCACAAAGGGACTAGTATAGTGAAGTTTCATTTTTTAAGTGTGTAATTGATGGTACTTATGATCATGTTTTATGTTTAGTGTTTTTGTCAGGAGTCTTTGTTGTTAGCATGTATATAACAGAGTGAGATGTCAAGTTTTATAACGCTGGAAGGTCTCTAGGTCAAAAGGGATTCATGTTTTTTTTTTTTTGTAATATTACAAGCTGCAGTTTTTCATTACTTAACTTCATCAGTTTATTCCTGCTATAACATAACCGAGAACAGGAACTTGTTTTGTGGAAGCTCAGCGACTTTAAAAGGCACATGGATTCAGATTTCTTTTCTCTTTTTTTCCCCCCCTGCCTTTATTTTTATACGTTACTGTTCACCTTTTGCATTAATATCTGTGGTCAAGCACAGTCCATATCTCAGTTGGTGAATCCGTTCTTAGAGCAGAGCTTCCTGTTTGTCTCCCCTTTAAGATAGTCACTGATCATTTCCTGCCTAAACCTAAAAGCCTGAACCTCCTCATCTGCTGCAGGCCACTGACAGGCGTTCCTGTCGCATTTCACATTAGTTTGTTTAATGCTCAGAGCCAAATGCCGCCGTGTGTCCAAACTCAGTTTATGCATTATAGATTTTTCCACTGTGAGTCTTCAGCAGCGGGGGCGTTGCGATGCAGCGTGCACCGTGTTCCAGTTTTCCCGTCCCTATGTGCAAAACAAAAGAGCCTCTCCTCTGTCCACCCCCACCTCTCCTTCCTCGATAGAGACAGGCAGAGACTGCGTTGGCTCGGTTGAGTGAGGACGTTTTTTTCCCTGCACAAAGGCATTGTGTGGCACGGTGGAACTCCTATTATTCTGTCCCTTTTTTTCCCCCTCTGTCGGACAGCTGCGGCTTCCCTGTTAGCGCTAACCCATCCCTGCTTTTTCCAAAGGCAAAGAGAAAGTGGAAAAAAAAACAGCCCTGATGACCCTTTAAAGAGACATACTGAAAGACATTTCCTCTTCTCATTGTGAAAACCAGTGAATTTAAAACTGATGCATTATTGTTTTTTTTAAAAACATGTTTATCATAGCAGTGTCATTTAACCGCTCAGCTTTATAATCATTAGCCCTGAAATGTGCTTCATCTTGGCAGGTAGCATTCGTATAGCATTGGGGAGGTATTTTTTTATATTTTATATGCTGAAAAAGATCATACGTAATGATACTGTACCTTATCAGAGGTGAATCAAACATTTCATTTGGGTGCCGTCTTGGATAAAAGTGATAAGAAATCGCTGTAAAGTACGAACGGTAAATTTGCCTACTCCTCTAAGATTTATCAACCGTTACGTGAGTCATCTATAACTTCTACATCAGCAGAAAACATTAACCACAATCCACCCACCCTGTAATGCCCGTTCAGGAATTTTAAAATAAATGCAAAACGAAGCAGATGACTCGTCCCACTGTGCAACCTTGACATCCTTCCCTCCCTTTTTCTTCCCACGTGTGCTAGGATGTTAAAGATGAACCAGCCACGCCCAAAGAAACAACGCTTAAAGGCAAAGCAGGCTGGTTGAAGAAGTGCTCAGGGAAGTTCCTGGGCAGCTACAAGGACCGCTACATCCAGTTGGACAACACGGAGATCGCAGTGTACGAAAATGAGGTAACAAGACACCGAGTGCTGATTCACCCTGCACTGAGCATTGTCATAAAACACGAATATCATAGTCAATCTCAGTAGCATAGTGATCGAGAGTTCCTTGTGGTCATGAATTCAAATCCTAAAACTTTCAGATCACAAAAAGGGCAGCTCTTGAGAAAGGTCGGGTCCGGTGCAATGTTGAAAGGTGCCGTGACTCTGTTTAACACAACACAAACTGCATGTCTAAATCACCACCCACTTGCATTCAAATTGTTTGCATATACAATACCATTTATATCATTTTAAGGGTGCACGGACATACAAAAATATGCCTACAATAAACATTTTAAAATATGAACTGCTTAGCTCAAATCTTTCCTTTTACGGTGTTGTTTAAATCCGAATGTAAACAAGGCCTTTCTCTCGTTTCACGTCCACCCAGGACTTAAAGAACTGCCTGGAGCGACTGGACTTGGAAAACTATGACAAATGCCATGAGCTACGCAGCCCTTTCAAGAAGAAATACAGGCTGATACTGATCCGGGCGCCCAAGAACGCGAGTAAGGTAAGTCTCAGCGTACCCAGTTAATCATGAGTAACATTGCGATGTCAGACGTGGCACACTGCAGCAGTCTTCTTGTGTCTGTAATATAAAGAGGGGCTCTCATCGATTAACAATGCGATGCAAAGCAAGGGCAGATCAGCAGTCTCTGACGTCAGCGGTTCAATATGGCATGCGGCAAAAACACTAGGGCTTTGTGTGGGCTGCTGTGAGTCAGACCCATAACCGTGCAGTCTCATCCTGTCCCTATATCACTCATTCTTCATGGTTTATTCCCTTCTGACATTTTGCACTAGTTAGGATGAACTTTAAACAGGAATCGAGAACATGACAACACGCAGTAGAGCTGACCGGAAGTGGTTAGTCACATGCCATGATTCGTTATGTTGAAAGGAAATTGCGCTTGCGATCGCGCGATCAAAGTCGCTAAGGTATTTTAAATGACAATGCAGGTGATCTTTATAGGAGATAAAATGGCACATCATATCTAAAGCTAAAGATCACTTTATTGGAGCACAGTTTTAACATGCCGTCGAACACAAGTGAAAGAGGAACATCCTGTTTCTTATAGGCTTAGGTAACGCTTACACCCCCACCGATGATTGAGCAAAAGCGCTCAGGTGATTACGCAAGAAAATGGGCTGTAACTTTTTTTAAAATAGATATTTTGTGGTCTGTTAAATTCAGCCAGAGTGCATTCTGTTGCTTTCACGTGTGTGTGTGTGTGTGTGTGTGTGTTTGTGTGTGTGTGTGTGTGCTAGATGTTTGGTTAAAGGTGTCCAACTGGGTTGAATAGAGTAAAACTAATATCAGAAAATGGTTTATAGAAATATAATACCATTCATTATCATTGAAAAAGTTGCAGGCAGATGTTTAAACATTGCTCACTGAATCTTTTTAATTGATGTTTAGTGTAATGGGCTTCATTCTGGTTGTTACCCAGCAGGTATATTATTTATACAGCAGATTCTTGTCCAGATCCCATTCAGTTCCAGACATTTTCCTTGACAGCACATGTTCTCGTCTATTATAACAAGGTTAACATTGTGAAATGTTATTCCAGCCTAAGGTTTTGCCTTATTGTTGGGAAGTCGAGATTTTGAACCTTACTGATGCTCCTACTCTATCAGCCCTGGCGTCACGTGGGAAGGTTGAAAATCCTTCCTCTTTTCCTCATTAGATCAACACTAACCCACTGCAGGCATCTGTTAGCTCAGTTAAGCTACATTCACATTACCAGACTAAAGTGACTTAATCTGATTTTGTTACCAGAATGTGACACAGATTTTATTGTCTTAGGGCTTTTTGAAAGCAAAAATCTGTTTTTCAGATTGGACCTGAG
>JAQMYK010000007.1:19210219-19222335 GCA_030014345.1 Clarias buthupogon
ATGAGAATGGTCAGAATGTATCTCTGCACATGCGTATCTGCCATTTTCAGTCAGCACCGGCAGCATGGAGATTTCATTTCAATAATGGACAATGAAGAATGTAGTCAGTGGTGGGAAAGTGAAATTGTTGATTTAGCAGATATTTGGGGCAATGAATCTGTCCAGGCAAACCTGGAGGGAACGTACAGGAATTGAGCAGTGTTCGAGATCATTTCAAAGCTAGTAGCAAAATGTGGCCATGTATTGCAAAACATGAGCAATATCGATGTGTGCATACGTGGCGTTTCAGAGGACCGGCACGTCCACATTAGAGTCGGATAAAAATCACCTTTTGTCGTAACATGAATTGTGAATTGTCGTAACATGCAAATCCGATTTGACCAAAGCGTCGGTATTGATCAGTGTGGCTTGTAATGTGAACATAGCCTTAAAGACAGTCAGTCTAATTCATAATAATTCATCTAATAATTCATCTAATAATTCATCGTTGCTTTGCGACAATGTCAATTGTTAAAAAACAAAAACAAAAATCACTAATATTATTTTACATTTTATATTTTATTATTCAAACTCATAAACCTAAGTTATCAGTAAGGGAATCACAATTATACTGACTCCTACAGTAGTTGTTGCCAGACACACCGTATTGATGGTACATGACTTGATACTAATATGACTGGAAATAATTATAAAATGTCCAGACCGAAGGAGGCAACAGTGTATCACTGTAAGGGTACATTTTCCATCTCGGTGTGGTTTTTCTGGGTGGGTGAGAACACAGCGATCACACTGCGGTCATACCAAAACAACCACTGCAGAAGCGTCTGAGGGAGCTGGTCTGAGTCTGTTTCTAAGCGAATTCTAGCAGAGTCTAAGTGCAAAGGTAAAGAATCGACTCGAACCCAGGAAACGAAGCAAACATGCTTTTATTTTCGTAGATGTGCTCAGCGAAACTCAGCTGCGGGACACAAATAGAGCAAAAGGGTAGCAGGCAGACATGAGATGTGCTCTAAAGATTGGAACCAAAAATAAACACTGGCTTGTGTTTTAGTGATTTTTGTGATTTTGCAATGGTTTTTATGTTTTAGTTTTTTATAAAAGTACATTTTCAACCCTTTGTTGATGTTTTTATAGATTTTTAAAACTAGGCTAAGTGAGATAAGTCTGAAATCTCCCTAAGGAGTCTGGTGTCTTTTAGCCCAGAAAAGGTTAGTCATAGTAGTTTTTTTTTTTTTTTTTAACATTTATTATTATTGTCTACTTAGGTTTTGCTTAACCTTTGACGTCATTATCACATGTCCTAATTTACTAATGCACCAGTTTCCATTGTCTCAGTTCCTTTTACATTAGTGAATAGTCGCACACTTTTTTTTATTTTTATAACAAGTCTGCAATCCTCCATGAACTGTGATCTTTGAGCTCTAGTAGAATTGCAAAAGAGATACCTACAGTAAGTAGTGCAACAGGCAGTATTGCTAACAGATGATGAAAATTAAGGTTTGGCGAGTTCCTCAGAGCTCAGCAGCTGTAAAAAGAATGTGTGCATGTGTGTGTGCATGTGTGTGCGCACGCGCGCGTGTGTGTGTGTGTGTGTGCGCGTGTAAAGTCTGCTTGTCACTTTTTCCTCTCACTTGAACACAGTGACCAGCCAGCTGTATGAGTCAGACGTATGGCTTCATTTTAACCCTTAACCCTGTAAGCTGCACTTCGAAAAAAGACGAAGGAGGTCTGGAAGCCTAAGGACTTAATAACAATTGCACATTTAAAGAGTTTGATGTCTATAGATTCTGAATATGGTTTATTTTGGATAAGTGATGCGTCTGGAATACAGTCTGCTTTAGAGACACATGCTGAGTTCAGCAGCAACCAGGATGTCTATCGCAATTCATTAAAACGCCACTTAGTAGAACAATGGACCAAAGAATTAAAAAAAGGATTCTGGGGATTTGGGGGTTATATAAGAACACAAGTTTCATTTACTCTGACTAAATAATTTATTGGTTCTTTATGGTCATTGTACCTTACAGCTTTTTTTTGTAAGTTTAAGTATTTTATTTGTAAAAATGACTGGTGATACAGACAAATATTTGTATTTCCATGACTCAGCACAGTGGTATTTTTATTATAATATCACATATCGTAATATTTTAGTGATATATTTCCCTGGGGTCTACTGTGTGCTTTTATGGTTTATATTCACATGAACGAACACTACTGTTGATGTTGTGCCATGGTTTAGCACAAGTGCATGATCAGACACCATTTACTTCTTCAAAATACTGTACCGAGTAATACTCTCACTGTATGGCTGTTTTTCCGAGGCACCCTGTGGTTTTTAGTACTAACTTTGTTATAGATTTTTTTTTATGACCTTATTACTGAGTACAACAACATTTCTGACTTTCAAACATCAGTATTCCACTACAAGATCAAAAGTTACAGAAAAATATTTGTATGCCAGAAAATTAAGCATCATGTTATATGTGACCACTTTTTAAACTACAAAACAAAATGAAGCTGCTGGGTTTTGCATGCAAAAAAAGGTTCAGGTGTAACAGTCAGAGCGCTCAGAACTGTGGGTGGATCTGCAGGATGCTGAGTAAAACTTTAAACTGCACCTGACACTAAAAGGACCTCAAAGTGTCATCACATCAAATACTGATTTATTTCAATTACTGTATTTTATTCGCTTTTCGCTTTAATGGTTACAATAATCATCAGAATGGAGAAAAATGTCGTCTCTTTGTTGTTGTCTAGTTTGTGTAAACTTGTCCCCATAGTTAGTCAGTTAACCTGACAGGAGTAGAAGCTGGTGTGTTCCCCTCAAAGGTTATCTGTTCATCGAGTATGAAAAAAGAGATTATTTGAGTGACTGAATCCTTCCTAAGACAGATGAAAACCCTCCAAGCTCTTTGATGAATAAGGCATTTCCATTCACCTAGGAGTGTTTTTGTTTTTTGCACCATTATGTGTGAACTCTAGAGACAGCAGTTTGTGAAATACTCAAACCTGCCAACCTGGCACCAACAAGCATGCCACGATTAAAATCACGTTTTCCCCATCAGGGCTCCAGATGGTGACCGAAAGGGCCGCCAGTGCGCCTCATGTTTTTATTTTGTGACAAGTTTTATCCTGACAGTAGCCGGCGGAGACCGTCAACTATTAAAAAAAATAATAAAAATCTCTGAGTCAAATTGTGAAAGTTCTTAAGTTATATTAATCTCAGCCAGACTTAGCTGTGCCTTTTAAGCATTATCTAATAATGATGACTAAATACAAGCCAAGTTTCTTGTACCCATGGCTCCATTTTAAATCAGCGTGGGTTCATGAGTCGTGGGTTCAAAGGCTCCTGTGGAGTAGGGGTAACTCTGTGGTTAAGTCTACTGAACAGAAGGTCAAAGGTTCAAACCCTCGCACCACCAAGCAACCACTGTTGGGCCCTTGAGCAAGGACCTCAATGCTTAGATGTGTAATGAGATAAATTTAAGTCACTCTGGAACAGGATAAAATGCTGTTAATGTAAAGATTTACTGTATGTTTGTCTGGAGCCCGGTCCTTTCTGATGTGACAAACTGAAGCAATTGACCTGATGTTATGCCTAGTGCAGCTGCCTCATTAATGACTGATTAGATGAGATAACGACTGCGTAAATGAGCAGTTGTAGTAGTGTTCCTAATAAAGTGAACAATGTATGTACAATGATTTACTGAAATTTGTTTTCTTTAATTTACACCATGGTATATACTTTAAAATGAATGTTTAATACAATAATGTCATACTATTATCCGTTATGAATTGTTTGTTATTCGCCATGGATTAAGAATTTACATTGTTTATTTCATTAGTAATGTAATGTGAGTTGTTTATATTAACGTTGAAAAACTATACATCTACAGAACTGGGTTGTAAGAAGAAGACATTTAAGAATTCACTTTTGTCTACATGTGTAGAATAATGCATGCTGCATGCGAGGCATTTACAAAAGCAATTAACCAATTATTTCATTACTAAAATCTTGGGTGACATACAGTATGAAGTTTATTTATTTATTTATTTATTTTTTATTTTGCTTTGTAGGTCAATGATATCAAACTGCAGGCTCAAAACCCGGAAGAGAAAGAAGCTTGGATCAAAGCACTTAGTGATGGCATCAACAGGGCAAAGAATAAAATCTTTGATGAGGTATCTAACTGCATTGTAGTTTAAATTTTAAATGTGCAAGCAGAATCATTATTCAGAAGACGTTCTTAAAAATGTAACCTAAGCACTTCACCAAAGACTTTGATTTTATGATAACGTACTGTATTCAGTTCAGTTCTGACTTTAGCCTCCTGTGGGACAAGCTCAAATACTGTATACTTACTGTATGTCTGGCAGTTTAGTATTTATAATTTCCCAAACAAAATGTGATATATTAATTAGCATGTACTGTATTTTATATTATAATATATTTTATTTATATGATGGTGATCACATAATAAAAAAGTCAACATTTTTCATTGCAGGTAAAAGTAGATGAAAGTTTATCTTTAGATCATGTAACACGTTCTCGACCGAAAGGAAACCGTAGCAGAAGACCACCAACCAGAATACACATGAAGGAGGTAGGCTAAGACATTTTAAACACCATCAGGGGAATGTACTGTTCAATAATTTACTGTACTGTACACAGGTATATTTGATAACACTGGAAGTTAAGTGTCCTGGCTTTACTGATTAAAGTTTTGATTTTTTTTTAAAGACTGCAAGCATTTCATCAGATGGAATCTTGAGACTGGACCTTGACGCTGTTGACAATATGCCTAACGGTGATCACATCTTAATGGGTGGCACTGATGGAGAAGCCAAAGTGGCTCCAGCTAAATCATTTGAGGCTATTCCAGAGGAACCTGAAAGTGAGACACCTCAGAAGAAAGTATTGAAGCCTCCAATGCCTCCATCGAAGGAGAACAAGCCCAGTGAAAGCCAGGACAGTGAAAGCAAAAATGATGAACCTGCACCACAAAAGAAGATCCCCATGCCACCGATGCCACCATCAAAGGATCAGAAACCAGCTGAAAATACAGAAGAGGAAAAGAAAAGTGAGGAGGTGAAAGTTGTAGAACCTCCCATGCCTCCTTCAAAGGAGAATAAACCCAGAAAAAATGACAGTGGGGATGCCAGTGAAGACACTGCTTTGGTGAATGGTGAATCCGAAGCAGCAACCACACCTGCCAAGACCAGTCCAGTTCAAGGTGAAACAGATGCACCTGAAACCATCCATCCTCCCACTCCACCATGCAAAGACATGAAACCCAAGGCACTCAACGTAAGTGATAAAGAAACCCTTTCAGAAGATGAAGGGTTTACAAATAAGGAAATTGATGAAAAAGATGAGTCAGAATCAGTTAAGATGGAAGACAAACCATTCACTCTGTCCAATAATGTCCCGAAGCCCCAAGGAGTGATGTGGGATTCACCTTCTCCAGCAGTGGAGAAAAGTTCTGTTGAGCAAAATGCTAAGAAGTCTGCTCAAACTGTAGTAACTACAGTAACGATCGAACCTATAAAACCTACCAATAACATCAAATTAACCCCACATTCAACTCCAGAGCCTGTTAAAAAGAGTGCTCTCCCTCCTGCTCCACCAAAAAAGAAACCTGTTAAACCACCTGTCAAAATGGAAGACCAGGTTGTACAGGATGACTCCTCGGTTGAAAAAGGCTCTGACAACGTGCCATCAGATGAAACAACACCTGCCTCTCAAGAATCAAAAGAAGAACGCAAGGTTATTGTATTGAGTCTCAGTAATTCAGCAGAAAACGAGGACCTAGACGATAGCTCTGGAGAAAAAGCTGAAGTAAAGTCTATAGACAGTGGTCAGCTCTCTGCTGAAGACTCTGAAAGTAGTGATCAAGTTACACCATCTACAGATAAGTTGCAGAGTAGCCTGGAAGTCTTAACTGTCGTGACCAGCGAAGAGGAACTGGAGACACCAGACAGCAAGATCCAGAAAATGGAGGATCCACTTTCAGCCATCCTAGCTATTAAGGTCGAAACCACTATGGATGACTCCAGCCCTGTTTTTGCAGAAAATACATGCCCCGCTCAGATTTCTAACAATGCCGCATCACCAGACTCCACCTTGAAGAAACGGTCTGTATCCACAGGAGATCTTCTTCAGGAGATGATGGGCTTGCAAAGTAAAGTGTCCTTGGAGCTCGAGGAGACAGGAGAGCTGCTGGGGAAAATAGCACCCCGAGGTTCACCCGAAGCTGGGCAAGACAGCGAAGGGGTAACAGACCCAGAGGTCCTTCTTGCTACAGCAATGGAGAAACTTAAAAAAGCTGACCAGTTCTTGAGAGAAGCCAAGAGTTTGAAAGAGCAGGAGAACAAGAGCAGCAATAGAACAAGCTGGTAATTGCAGAAGATGAAGATATTGGGGCAATACTGTGTTAATGGAATCACAAACCCTATAAATGATCAAGTGCAATTAAACCCCCATTATTTTTAATACAGGACCACTGCAAAGTTAATGGGTCTATTTGAAACTGTTTTAATAACCAGGTACCATGGACTAAACTAGGGATCCAATACTGAGTATTGATATCAAACCAACATTGCCCAGGAAAGCTGGATCTGTGAAACCATAAATGATGCTTTTCAACTTGATTTATGAGCCCAGTTAATGTACATGATGAGAGCGATTGTGGAAACATAAGCAAAAATGATTCTCAGTGGCGTGTTCCTGTTTTTAGAATTGTACTGTCTGATTTTTTTCTGCAATGGGTTACCATGATGCTTCTCTTCATGTCAGTTTTCAGTTAAAGGCTTCCAGCAGTAGCAGTTAGAGATGATTTTGGCAATTTAATAGAATTTCAGCTGTGTGTTACATGATCTGTACACAGTACCGTAAAGCATTTTACTTTAGTATTCCACAAACTAGCACAAATGCAAGACCACACAATAACGAAACTAGTGTCGGGTTACAGAGCCTAATGCTAAAAATAATGCAATGGCTTTGTTCAGGGTTATGACAGAGTACATGGGAACTAGCAACTTCCTGACTGATACAGTATGCATCACTTTTTATCTGTTTCAAAGTTTATAAAGTGAGCATCATGCAAACATATATTTTCATACTGACACTCATTTTGGATTCATCATCTTATTTCAAATTGGTTCTAATAGCTCCCATGTTATGCTAACAGCTATTGTGCTAACATTCCATTGTCTTTTTAAATATTGTTTTTTAACAATCAGGGCATGTAGCTTTTTAGTTTGTTATTATCAGTGTTTTTATATATAGAAAATGCAGTATATGAGACAATGACTTAGTAAAAAAATAGAATTAACCCCCTTTTTGTATGAAATTCTGGTTAAAGTTTAATACTATATTTTTGTTTTAAACAAAAAAAAAACTATATATTGTGATTAGATCATGTGGAACAGGTCATGACCCTGCATTTTATAGATATAGGCTACTTAGGTGAAACATTACTGAAACAACCTAAAGTATTTTTCTGACTTTCCACATAACATTTATAGTTACATTGTATAGCAAAATATTAGCGCATTATTTTTTATAAATGATCTCTTTTTGTAAATAACATGTTTACCAATTAATTGCTTAATATTTAAGTTATTAATAGTCTACCATCCTGGTTTCTATTCTTTAAAGTAAAAAAAAAATCTAACATCAAATTAACTCAGAGATCCCAATTTACTGAAATGATAAATTATGTTTACTATTGAAATGATAAGAAGATCTGTGATTATATATTGTAATATATTATTTGTCAGTGACTGCATTTACTAACTGGACTAATACTGTATGTTTTCTGGATGTCTTGCGTTTAATGTGCAAACAATCAAAATAAAAAATTAACTCATTGCCTGCCAAGCATGTCTTAATAAAAATGTCTTCCCTACTTTGGATAGAATTTATTTCCATGCTTTTTTTTTAAAACCCATTTTACAGCTGCCTTATAAACAACTCAAGATAAAAATGATACTTGAATGTTTCACATCCCAAAAATACATGCTTATGAAATTTTTACAGTTTCACAATGCGACTCTTTCATTACTATATTTACCAGAAAAGAGCATCTACCATTACTGACGGTGGTCAACACGAATGTACTAATGAGGATCTGAAACCTTCCTGACTTTTTGTTCATTAATATAGTTAGAAATTAAATTAAATTACAGTAATATTGCTTTTCTCAGTTGATCACATTCCACTGAAGTCTGGTGTTTTATTGCTTTGGTGCCTCTGCTTTCGGAAGCATCAAGCATTTTTCAGTCTGAAAAATTTGCGTTTAGTGTTTCTGTAATTATGTTGGTAAATAAGATTACACAGTACTTTCTACACTGTACATCATTGGATTATAAAGCATTTCAATGGTATTTTACAAAGCATCTACTATAATATATTGTTAAAAGTATATTGCACTATATAACAGTAGACTTATTGTGGGTTTCTACTTTTGCATTTAATGCCTATTGTCAGGGATAAGGGCCGCAGCAGGACGTAAGCAAATCTCTATTAACATTTCCTTATTAAACATAAACTGAAATGTGGGTAAGGACTGGAAAAACCTACTGAATTTATCATGGAAGATAAACAGAACAACAAAAGGGAGATGAGCATTGACACTAAACAGATGGCAGATAGAGAACGTGAATAAACTATGAGCTTCAATTATGTGACTAATCAAACAACATACAAAACATCTGTGAACAATTGCCGAGGGGGGGAATAAAGAAAAAATACAAAAATTATAATCCATATTAAATAAAACATTGTCATCAATCAATGACTTTCCATGACAAATAATATATGGAACATTCGCATTACAAAACAGATAGGTACTGCTTTATCATGTCACACAGCTTTCGCCAACTGAATTGTTGATGCAAGGCTGTAATGAACTTTAATGAACTCATAACCATATACCAATACTATAATTAAAATAGTATTACCAGTTATATTATTTCTTTGTAGTTGTAATTTAACTTGTTTGCGGCCCAAACAACTTTCATAACTGTGAACTGTTTATTTGCTTTAAAGTGTCAAGTCATGAGCTTGCTATATTTTTTAATTCAAACACAACTAACATATTAGTGATATTAAATTGCATATTTTTATTGTCACAAACACTCCTGCAGAAGGATTTACTCATGACAGATCTGTGGGAAATCATGCAAAATTCACACTGATGAAATCTAAGATTTCGACATTATATTTGTGGATTCGTGAGCAGCATGGTGGCTTAGTGGTGAGCCCTGTCACCTCGCACCTTCAAGATTGGGTGTTTGAATCTCTTGCCAACTCTGTGTGTATATTCTTCTTGTCCTTGGTAGTTTCCTGCAGGTACTTCAGGTCCAAAGACGTGTTGTAGGTTGATTGGCTTTTCCAATGTGTGCATGTGCAAGTGCCCTGTGGATGGGTTGGTACTACATAGAGAGTGTACCCTGCCTTGTCCAAGTTCCTTGGGCCTCCTCGAGCCTACACAGGATAATCAGAATAGAAATACAAACACACATTTGTGCTTTCCAACAATCTATCTATCTATCTATCTATCTATCTATCTATCTATCTATCTATCTATCTATCTATCTAGATAATAATCTTTAGTCTAAATCAACTATGCCTGTTGGTCAGCTTAATAGTGCTTAATCTTACAATAGCAAAAATAATAATAAAAATTAACATTTAAAAATGTTTATAAAGAATTTAAGGAATAACATGTTTACCCATTAAATGCTTGGTATTTAAGTTATTAATATTCTGCAATCCTGGTTTCTGTCCTTTGAAGTAAAAAAACAAAACAATCAAATATCAAATTAACTCAGTGGTCCCAATGTACTGAATTTATATTATAATTTATTAAAATGGCAAGAAGATACTTGCCTTAAAGTACTTGCCTTAGTTAAAATACTACTAAAATTTTACTAAAAGTTTCCTAAACTAAGAAACACTGCATGAACATTAGTTGGCTAACATTAGCACACTTTATTTAAGTAGCTACTTAGCAAAGCTAATGCCGCTAAATTGTTTTAGTTTAAGTGCTCAGCAATATTGGCTGCAAAACAGAAAAAAACAAACATCACAGAAATAAAATAGGAGTATTCAAATCAGTAAAAACATTCTTGCAATCTCATGAAGTCATTATAGAAATGTTTTATATTGGTTATTGGCTAAGATTTTCTAGGTTTTTCAATAACTTCTTGTAGCATTAGTAGGGTAGGGTATCTATGTGAGAACATCCATGGAAGTAATTACAAGTACAGTGAAACCTCGGATTGCGAGTAACGAGGTTTGCGAGCGCAAGGCGAGCAAAGATTTTTATGCAATTTTGACTTGAAAAACGAGCAAGTCTTGGTTTACGAGTACCGAGTATCATGTATCACACATGCGCTTCTTGTTTTGATGCCGAGCGTCACGTGATCACAACTGAGCCAACGTTTTTTCTCTCTTTTGCGCTGCGGAATTGTCTTAGTGCTCGTCTCTTACTGGTATAATCAACATCCGCGCGTGTGTACTGTTTACTATATCACTGTGACCACGTGTGTACGTGTAAAACATATTTTATTGTATGCGTGTGTGTGTACAGCACGCGTGTACTGTTTATTATAACACACGTGTGTGCACACGTGTAAAGCAAAAGAAAGTCTCATTAAAGAGGTTAAAGCCCCCCTTTCTTTCTCTCCCTGGGTCAGAATGCCGTTATTTGTGTGCGTGCGTGTACAATAATTTGACACCATGCCCCTTCACACACACACACCCCTCCTCTTGCCTTTACACAGACACATAAACGCACGCCCTCCTCCTCTCGCCTTCACACACAAACACACACGCTCTCTGATCTACACAGAAACACTGCACTGTCGTGATTCTTTTCAAAGGTAAAGTGCAGGTTAATTTGTTTTTTATTTTTACTTTACAGCAGTGAGTCCGTTAGCTTGTGTTATTAACGATGTTCCTTGCTAAATTTTCCGATAAAACAGTCGTTCCGTTATTGTGTGTGTATGTGTGTGTGTGTGTGTGTGTGTGTGTGTGAAACTCAAATAAGAGAGGAGGAAGTGTTAGTGTAAGACGAGAAGAGGGTAGTTTCTGACTCCTCCTCTCATCTTACTTTAGCTTCACACACATACACAAACACACACACAAACAGCGCCTGCGCATAAATGGAAACACTTATCTGTTGGGATTTATTTTTACTTTTTTTTAAGGTAAAGTGCAGGTTAATTTGTTTAATTTTTACTTTATATTTTGTATTAATAATTTTTATGTATTTATTTTTTTGAGCTGTGGAACGAATAATTTGAGTTATTCTTCATTATTTCTTATGGGGGAATTCGCTTTGATTTACGGGTGTTTTGAAATACGAGCCTGCTTCCGGAACGAGTTATGCTGGTAATCCAAGGTTCCACTGTACTACACATGTATTGTATAATAGAACTGAACTGATCTTTTCTGTTTGATCTTCATATCTCTGATGTTCGTGACTGTTGATAGGCTTTCTCGCACTGTAACTGCCCTTTTGCCACACAAGCGCTAGTTTAACGCAATGTAGCACTGAGCAACAAGTTAGTCTCGAATTGCTAAGTGTTTCCTAAAAAAACTTTTTTTTCACGGTACTCCTTTACTATTATTTAAAATAAATAATTTACTTTTATTCTACAACGTGGATAACATGGTTTCACTTGCTGATGGCTAATGACTGTCCCTCTCTACTGATCCTTCTTGATAGCATTGGTAGCTGGTTATTCAATTCAATTAAATTCAATTAATTTTATTTGTATAGCTCTTTTAACAATTGTCATTGTCGCAAAACAGCTTTACACAATCAAAAGAATGATTTAAGTTTGTATGGAATGTGAATATGTATAAATCAAAATGGTCAGATTGTCTCTGATGAGCAAACTGAGGGCGACAGTGGCAAGGAAAAACTCCCTGAGATGGCAATTGAAAGAAACCTTGAGAGGAACCGGACTCAACAGGGAACCCATCCTCATTTGGGTGAAACAGATAGCAGGAATTGATCTGTATTTATACTGTGTGTTAGGTGGCAGGCAGTTCAGCTATAACAATTGATGTTAATTAATGTTAATATGGAGTCCAGGTAGTT
>JAQMYK010000007.1:19222435-19245803 GCA_030014345.1 Clarias buthupogon
CAGGAACGACATGTATAGCTCGACAGAGAGAGTAAAAGAGAGAGAGGGGTAGAGAGAACAGGAGAGGAGAGAGCAGAAAAGGAGAGATAACAGTTATCATAATAACTATAACATATAACATATATATAATGATATCAACCACAACATCTTACTGGAGCATCTCCACAAAGTCTGCGGGCTCTCTGCATCTGCTCTGGGATGGCTCTAATCCTACTTGTCAGACAGATTGAAGTTTGTACCCCTAGGATGTTTTAAGTCTGCTATTCTCCCTGTCACATATGGGGTCCCTCAAGGGTCCATTGTCAGGACTGTTCTATTCAACATTTTACACTCCCCCTCATACTCATTTTGGAGTCTCTTTTCACTGCAACACTGACAACATCCAATTATATATAATGTCCTTCCTCAGAAACTACAACCCTGGACTCTTGCCTTAAGGCAGAGCTGGATGGACCAAATTTTACTGCAGATTTAACGCTCAAAAACTGAAATACATCAGTCCGCCAATCTCCAATAACCCACATCACTTTCTCCTATCTCAGCATTGTCTAACTTGAACATTCAGTTTGATTCTCATCTCACATTTGATAACCACATCAATCACCTTTGTAAAACCTCTTTTCTTCACCATGAGAACATTTCAAAGCTCCAACTTCAACCTAACCTCAGTCTAGCAGTTTCAGAAAATCATGCCTGTCTTTCCTAGGCTGGATTATCGTAATGCCCTGTTCATCATGATCTCTGGCCAGAGGTTCTGGAAACTCCATTACATCCAAAATAGTGCTGCTAGAATTCTACAGAGAGCAGTGCATTACACAGGTCCTGCACTGGCTCCCTGTTTCTTACTACAAAATCCTTCTCCTGACCCAACAGTGTTTCCAAGGGTCTGCCCCTCTCTGTCTCAAAGATCTCTATCGCTCCTCCCAATTCCAACCGCAACCAATGAGCTCAGAATAGTTGGCTCCTCTGTCTACCAAGGACAAAGCTCTGTTCAATGGGGAAAGAGCTTTCTGCTCTGCTGCACCTTGGCAGTGGAATTCGCTCTCAGACTACTTATGTTGTCTACAGTCTCTGTCTGCTTTTAAATCATTTCTAAAAACTTTTCTGTTAGGCTAAGGCCTTTAGTTGACCTTTTTTTCTTTATCTGTTTGTAAGCACTTTGAAATAGTGTTTGTATAAAAAGTGTGCTATAAATAGAATGTATTATTATTATTATTATTATTATTATTACAGTATTATTATTAAGAGAAAAGAATAAGAAAAAATATTTTCTTGATGATACAATGTATTCTGACTAGACAAGTCTACAACTAGTAATACACACTACTGTATAACTGTAACACACCTACCAACAAAAAAATACAACATTTTGAAATTTCAAGGAAAAGTTTAGTGTTACCTGGAAGAACTATGTATTTACTTTTTAACCCAGCAGGTTTCAATTAAATTTTATTGGTATTGTGTATTTATGAACATTGTCACAAGGTAGCTTAACAGAAAGTAAAAATCCAGATATAATTAAAAAAATAATAATAAATATAAATTGTTAGCTTTATGAATTTGTGGAGGTGCACTCACTGAGATGACATCAGGACCAAGTCTTGAGAGGAACCAGACTCAAAAGGAAACCCATCCTCATTTGTGTTGCGCCGGATAGTGTGACCTTAAATAAATCTGTGTGCTATATGGTCAAAAAGTGCTGATGGAGTCTTGGTTTTAAAGCTGTTCATTGGAATTTCAGTCCTGAAACATGTAGAGCAATGTTGATAAATTGTGATGCCTAAATAATTCAACAAAAGGAACTGAAGGCTGGAGACCTGAATCCTATCCCAGAAAACTTAGGGCACATGCGTGGTACACCCTGGACAGTGTACTAATCCATTGCAGCACACACACACATACTGTACACACACTCTCACATGCATTCACACACTACAGGCAATTTGGGAACGCCAATTAACCTATTCTGCATGTCTTTTACTGTGGGAGGAAACCAGAGTACCTGGAGGAAGCCCACCAGGTATGGGGAGAATCGAACCTGGCCGGGAATCGAATTGCTCTAGTTTAAAGAAACGTCTACGTACATAGAATTTTTATAGAACAAGCAGATTGAACATTTGTGACTGGACACCTTGCCATAATTACAGATGTTTACCACCATAGAAAGATGCTCTTTTTAACAGTTAATGAAAAGTTACTGTAATCTAGCACTGATTGCAATTTACAAGAATTAAGTTCTAATTAGTTTTTGTAATTGAATGCTTATGTATACATTTAAGAAGAACACCAAAGGAAAATCTAAATAAATAAACTGAATATTTTATGCAAGATTTTATTCAACTTTTCATGTAAAAAAAATTTCATATACTGTAGAAATAGCGTTTCCTATTTTGGTTACGATAAACAGGTAGTGGCAATGAGGAGATCTGGTGCAGGAAACCACACAAATCAGCTTTTATCTCAGCGGTAGTCATGGTATTATCCAAACTGTTATGGTACCGTTTGGTTCAGAGTAGTGCATGACTACACAACACTTCATCTTTCTGATTGAAAAAAATGTTTTAGGCATCTTTTAGAGATTTTGAACGTAAGTCATTTCCATTTTATTTTATTAATTTTTAGTTATAAAGAATAGTTTATGGAAACATTATAAATTTAGCAAAACAGTTTGGATGGTACATTTGACAAGCTTGCTGCATGCTCTAGTAAAATGTTAAGTGCATTTTAAACTATTGTTAGGTTATGTAAGGGGAAATACATGTTGTGGGAAAATTATCACCAACCGGATGGTGTGGGGCCACCCAACAAAAATAAAGTGGAGCTACTGGTAACTGGTAATTCACAGGTTGATTCTTTATACCACAGTAATACTGCAAGAATTACCGCAGCTTAGCAGAGTAAAGGATCCATTTAACCTCTGTTACAAAACACTGACTGACGTAACCCTTACATATAGTCATGTTCAAAAGTTAGTACCCCTCTTTTAATTCTATGTGTTTTTGTGTAAAAAAAAAGTCAGTGGGTCCAATTATTAGGCAAATACAACCTCAGAAGAGCAACAACATAGACTTTTTTCAGGGTGCCATTAAATAAGTTGCAGCCAGGCATTGTTAATCATCCATTATTGATTGATTGATCATCAACAGGTGTGCAGACCTCTATAAAAGCTGGAGTTTTGGCAGTTAAAATCATTTTTAAAAAGGTGAAAATCTTCCCAGGAGTGGACCTCCCATCACATTCATACAATTTTACAGTCTTCTGTATACCAGAGTATTCTAGTGTGAGGCCATATGTCCAACAGCTAAAGCTTGGTCGAAATTGGTTTACCCAACTGAACAATGATCTGAAACATACTAGAAAATCTAAATCAGAGTGGCTGAAAAAGGAAAGAATCAAGGTTTTGGAATGGCCTAGCCAACGTTCAGAGTCCAACCCAATTGAGGTGCTGTGGCAGGACCTTAAGAGATTGGCTGTCACTTAATGTCAACTACTGTTTACACGACTGGCCACCTTAAGAGAGCTGTGCATTATTCCACAAAACCTCAATGAATTGAAACAATGTTGTGAAAGTGAATGTGCCAAAGATGTGAGAGACTTACATTATATACGGAAGCCATTCAGGAAATGATTACTTCAACAGGGCATTACATAAAAAAATATTTATGCTAAAGGTGGATCTAAAAGCTATTTAATCATGGTGGCCCATAATATTGCCCACATGTTTTTTTTTTTTGGTTTAATTTTTTGTTAACTAAATATTGGCACAGTAAAAAAAATTTGTTGTTCAATTAAAAGAAGGGGTGCTAACTTTTGAACATGACTGTAAATGTTAGATTAATGTAAAAAATGCTTTATCTGTAAAATTATTATTATCATTATTATTATTATTATTATTATTATTATTATTATGCAGCATGTAGGCTAAGTGGTTAGTACTGAGTTTGTTGATTCGAATTCTGCCTACTGTGTGTGTGGCGTTTGCATGTTTTTTCCCTGTGTTTGGTGGGTTTCCTCAGGTACTCTTTCCTCAGGTACTCCGGGTTCCTCCCACAGAGACGTGTAGTGTAAGTTAACTGTCATTTCCAAATTCCCTGCAATGTTAGACTGGGTGTATGAATGCGTGTGCTTGTGCCCTGTGATGAGCTGTGTGCCTCACCTTGTGCTTTAAGGTTCCTGGGATAGGCTCCATGGAACTTGTGACCCTTTAAAGGGTAATTTTATAATGATGATGATTATTATTACTAATAGTTACACTTTTAGTCGTTTTTTAATGAGTTGGTTTAATGAGTTGGCACGGTGGCTTAGTGGTTAGCACTGTCGCCTTGCACCTCCATGGTCCGGGTTCGATTCCTGTCTCGGTGTGCATGGAGTTTGAATGTTCTCCCCATGCTTGGTGGGTTTTCACAGAGTACACCAGTTTCCTTCCACAGTCCAAAGATATACACATTAGGCTAATTGGCGTTTTCACATCGCCCATAGTGTGTATGTGTGTGTGCTCTGCGATGGTTTGGCACCCTGTCCAGGGTGTTCCCCGCCTTGTGCTCTAAATTTCCTGGGCTAGTCTCCAGGCGACCTTGTATACAGGATTAAGCAGTATAGACCATGAGTGAGTGAGCGAGTTAATGAGCTGCATGGAAATGAGTTGCAGAATGTCTATACAAGAATGCTTTCTGATTTCTTCTCAATGTGATGTGAAACTTATACGATAATGGACTTAAAAACGAATTTCACCCACGTCAATATGTTTGTTTGTATACAGTGTAGTAGTAGGTGTGTGTGGATAAGGGTAGGTTCACTATTACTGGTTCCGCCGTTAGCTCTGAAACTGCACCATAACACAGAAGTGAGAGAAAGAGATGGTGAGGAAGTAATCATGTGGCTTGGCTGCTTTGCTCTCTCCAGGCTTATATCAGTAGTGACTTCCTTCGACCATAAAGCACAGTTCCCTTCTCATGTACATAGATAGAGGAAGCCTGTAATCATGCTTTTATAGTAAATGTAAGGCAAAGCAAATTCTATACAAGGTTGTTCAAAATGCATTACCAAAATTACGCATAATTTATTAATATGATCATGATATTAAATGATGAATTGAGCAGTGTATTCATAAATGGTGAAGCAGATTAAGAAAGGAAACCAGTCAGAACTAAATTGGCCCAAGGTGTCAATAAGTGTGTGATTGTGTGAGTGTAAAAGTAGTAGGCAGTCTAAAGAATTTTTTTTTTTAAATCATAGAGACCCCCATGCACGGAATTGTAGCAGACAAATTACTATACTACTAAATCAATAATGTACAGTACAAACGACCTGGACCTAGAAATTAAGCAAAAAAAAAATCTCAAAAAATATATTATTCTAAAAAATATATTAAATTTACCCCAGTTTCCCCAAAAAAGGAACAGTCAGTATTTATATGTTTAAAATACATGCATACATTGTAAATCATCTTATATGCCAATATCCACGTACATGTAATGTCCATAATTCTTTTAAAGTTTAAACTTAGATACGGAATGATGCCATACTTTTTTTTCTTCTGTTTTTCCTGCGTGGCCGCACAATGTCACAACATTCAGCTGTACTGTAAAATGTTTCTCATTCTTCTAGATTAAGTCATACTTTGTCCAAAAACACATCAGCAACTGTGTGTGGGTGAAATTACTGGAAGAAATAAATGTGGTCTGGGCCTCTGAGGCAAATATTTAGAGAATAGGTTTTACTTATGTACGCTTATGTTTGTGCTGTTGATTTAAAAAGTGATTGATTGGGGGACAATGACTGCATAGCAATAAGTATTTGAAAACATATTTATGGAACTACCATATTGGCCTTCTGTTGCTAAGAACTGGACCTTCCTCAGTAACAGGAGTACTGTCTCCCTCTGCTGCTGGGGGTTCGACCTGTGTTTCACAACCATGTGATGTCTCCATAGCAACAGGGTTGGCCAACATCCGTTTTGCAGTTTCACTATTAAAAATCCTGCCGATGAAAAATAAAGTAGGCGAGTTACCAAATTAGAAAGGCAGTGTGCTTGTTGTGCTATTAACATAGAAACAGAAAGTGCAAAAGAAATGTATTTTTAACAAGTTAGTTGCAGGGAAATATGGTCCTTAAAGCAACAGATAGCAATAGATTTTATATATTATCTGTTCTGTGCAGGAAATGCAGTTTATGGGTGTTCAGAACAAGCTGCTTAGACATGCACATGCAATATGAGCATAGGTGTGTGTGTGTATATATATATATATATATGAGAGACACACACATATGAGAGAGAGACAGGGAGACATGTGAAAAAGTATTAGCCCCTTCCTGTTTTTCAAATTTTTCTTTCATATTTGTCACGCTTACATAATTATCACATTTTGATTATCAAACAAATTATAATATGACACACAGATAAGCTAAGTATCTAGTTTAGTCTTTAATATGACTGTGGAGGAATTTTAGTCCACTATTCTATGCAGAATTGTTTTAATTTAGCCACATTGGAAAGTTTTCGAGCATGAATGGTGTGTTTAGGGATCTCAATCGGAATTAAGTCCAGACCATCACACTGCACGCCACCATGTTCGATTGTAGATATTATGTTCTTTTTATGAAAAAAGTGTCAGTTATATGCCAGTTGTAACAAGATGCACACCTTCCATAATATTATATTTGGTGATAATCAAGATTTTTGGGGCAAATATGAGACAAGCCTTTGTTTACTTTTTGGTCAGCAGTGGCTTTTGCCTGGGAACTCTCCCATGGATGCACTTTTTGCCAAGTCTCTTTCTTATTACTGAATCAGGAACACTGACCTTAACTGAGGCAAGTGAGGCCTGCAGTTTTTTAGATGTTGTTCTGGGTTTTTTATGAGCTGGATGAATTGTCATTGTGCTCTTGGAGTAATTTTGGTAGGCCAGCCACTCCTGGGAAGGACATCACTGTTCCATGTTTTCTCAATTTGTGGAAAATGACTCCAACTGTAGGATCATTCTTGCTGGAGTCCCAAAGCCTTAGAAATGGCTTTGTAACCCTTTTCAGACTGATACAGTACATGTTAATAACTTTGTTTCTCATCTGTTTCTATAGATTGTGGAATGATGTAAGATCTTTAAGCATGCTTCACTTTGTCAGACAAGTTCTATTTAAGTGAGTTCTTGATTCAACAGGTCTGGCAGTAATAAGACCCGTATGTGGCAGGTGAAATTGAACTCAGCTTTTTAAATGTAATTAATCACAGTTAATTCATGATTTAGCAGAGAGCAAGTACTTTTTCACATAGGGCCAGGTAGGTTTGGACAGCTTTTTCCCTTAATAAATGAAATCATCATTTAAAAACTGCCTTTTTTGTGTGTTTACTCAGGTTATGTTTGAGTGATATTAAAATTAGTTTGATGATTTAAATCATTTAAGCATGACAAATATAAAAAATATCATGCAAATACTTTTTCACAGCACTGTATATTGTATGTGTATATACATATGCATGTATGTTTGTGTGTGATTATCATTAAAACATTCCTGCTCGGAAAATGTGCTGGTCAGCTTACCAATATCCTAACAGATGTTTAAAATTGTCCATACGCCATCCTGTTTGTGTCCTGCCTCCTTCAGTCTAACAACTACCACCCCTTAGCACTCACACCATTCACATCATTCCATAAAGTGTTTTAAATGGCTAGTCATGAAACCCATAAAACACAGACTTCCCATCAGTCTGGACCATTATCAGTGTTTTTAACATTTTAATCTGTTAATGGCGAACGCCATAGTCATTTCCATCTCCCTGTGACTGACCAAGCTGAATAAGAATGCTGTTCCTAGACTTTGGGACATTGTTTAGCACAATCTTCCCACAGTGATTCGTAGGAAAGCTGAACACCTCCCTGTTTAACTGAGTCATTCAACTCATGCTAGTTTACAAGGTCAAGGACTAGGAGTGCAATCTCAACACCCTGTTCATGAGGTTTGCACAGTATGAAAGCAAAACACAAGACAAAGATATTTTTTTGTTTATTTGTTTGTTTGTTTTTGCGTTTTTTTGTTTACCATGCTGGCTTATGTACAACTCAAATCACATCATATCCACAGATGTGAGAGGGAGGCGTCTGAGCAGATTCTGTCTTTCAGTGACACAATCTTTCAGTACTTTTTCCTTCCTATTTTGTTTTCAGTCTGTATTTTACAGACAGTTATTCTTACTTGTACGCAACACTGTTGTGTCATCTTGTGCATTTATTGTCTTGTGCATTTATTGTACGCCATGTAGTCAAGCTTTATGTAGTCCTGTGTTCTATGTTGCTGTATTATGTTTTTCCACTATGGTTCACTTACTGTAGAATCATTGTACTGTATAGGGGTTATACAAATCTTACAGGATGTAAGTTTCTTCAAGTGTGAGAATGCAGTGAGTTAACATACAGTGCCCTCTTGTGACATTTTATAGAACAGCATTGGAAATCAACAGAATTTATTTGGTTAAAATTTCTGAGACCACTGCACCAGCATGCTGGCCAGGCTTGTTAGATAATGTTACATCAAAATAATTTTGGAATTCATGCGTCAACTAAGTCCTCTATTAAATTCTCACTTGGACAATGTTCGATCACTTTTCATAAACTCGCCATCTGTTGCATGACTTTTTATAAAAAATAAAAAAAAAGAAGCATCTGTTACAAATGATCGATTGCCCTATTTACAGTAGTATGAAATAAGAATTTATTTACTGCTGTTCAGAAAGATAATTTATACTAATCGTCCCCTTTATTAGGAACGCCTGTACACCTGTGCACGCAGTTATCTATCATGTCACAGCAGCACGATTCAAATAAATAAATGAATCACATCAAACATCAGAATAAAAAAAAAGGGATCTTTGTAACTTTACCAATGGTGTGGCTGTTGGTACCAGATAGGCTGGTTTGAATATGTCAGAAACTGTTGACCTGCTGTGATATTTACACAGAAGAGTTTCCTGGGTTTCAAACAAAGCTTAGTCAAACAAACAAACAAACAAACAAACAAAGAAAAGATTGTGTGTGGGGGGGTCTGCGGGCTACAATGCCTTGTTGATAAGAGACATCAGAGAGGAATTAAGCAGACTGTTTTGCGATGACAGAAAGCGACAACAATTTAAATAAATACACTTTACCACTATGGTAAGCAGAAAAGCATCTCAGAAGGCACAGCACATCAAACCTTGAAGTGAAAAACTGATAATATCTAATAATTAATTGATTTTGACATAATTGAAAACAATGTGGTCTTACACATGGAGGCCAAATCGTTATGATTTTCCTCTATTTTCCTCTAAATTGTCATTGGTGTTATCGTCATTGGTGTTATCGTCATTGGTGTTACTAGGAAGAGAAGTAACACCATTTATTAAATGTATGAAAATGTATGTAAATATGCATTAAGCTCTACTTTTTGTGAATTCCTAAATATGTAAGAGTAATTTATTGATGCTAAAGAAGTTCTAGGCGTGAAAGAAGAAATGCATTTTAGGAGATATTTATGACCCAATTTACATCTTTTATGTAGAATGACCCAAATAAGGAACATTTATTATTATTATTATTATTATTATTATTATTATAAGAAAGATGAAAAATGATGAGTACATTCTCCTGTCAGTCTGGATTTTCCACTCAAATTCAATAAAAAGATCAGTTTTGTTTGTCTAAGCATAAAGCTGGCCTGGCATAAGGCAGGTGTGTGCCTGGGCTGGCAGGAGGGAATCCCCAGGCTGAGCGTTTAGGACTGTTTCCTTCCTCTAGGGCGGAACTGTACCGAGGAAACGTTTATATCTAACCGGCTAACACATAAAATAAATAAAATAAAACAAAGGGGGGAAAAATATTAAGGCTAATTTAGAGATTTAACAATATGTATTTGTCTCTGGTGACTTAAAATGTGTAACGTTAATGAAATCAAACTGACCGAACACGAGCTCCGCCTCTTACTCAGGACATTTTCAACACTGTTCGGTTCATATTCCTGTCTGAGGAAGATGTTCCTGTAACACAGTGAAACCGGAATATGTCGAGAATATTACAGAAGACTGCTCATGAATGTAACCCTAAGGGTTTGTTTTAAATATCCTGCGAGGAGAAAACGGAGCTAACCGCTAGCGCCTCGGTGTGAGAGGAGTGGTGTGTGTGTGTGTGAGAGAGAGAGAGCATTGTGTGAAACCGGGGATTCTTTATGCTTGTACTAAGATATTTGACTCAGGAATGGAGGACGGCTTGGCGTCAGAAGACGATATCTGTGAGTAAGATAATGATTTTATAATATTGCCACAACTGACTAATATACTGTAGTATTGCCGAAATCTGTGTTTATGTAATTCTTAGAAATGGTATTATTTCGTCGTTAAACCTCCTCTAAGCTCCTGGTGGACTCCACATACTGTACAGTATCCTCTTCAATAGATAGACAGATACTTTATTGATCCCGAAGGAAATACAGCAGCAATGGAGTCAGTAACAGAAAGACAGGTTGTACAGTGGGGTTCAAAATAATAGCAGTGTGTTGAAAAAAGTGAGTGCTATTTTTTTTTTTTGAACAGACTAATATTTGTTTTTCTTCACTTATATTAAACTAATAATATATTTAAACTAATAATATATTTTTCTTCATGTTGTGAATAGAATGTGCAGGGTGTCCAATGCATTTATGTGATTTAAATCAAAAGTTATTACTGTATATGGATATGGAGCTATTATTTTGAACACCACTGTAGATTCCATAATGTATTTCTTACATATAGTCAGTAGACACAGGGTAATGTGAGAGCTGACCAGAAGTTATTAATGCAATGCTAAGAACAAATCAACAACAACTAGATATATAATAAGCATTTAAAACAAATCACTAAGTAAAATGAAGTTATTTGCAGTGCAACCGTGATGTGCAATTTTATGCGTGGCAAAGTGATAACAGTGCAAATAGTGTCAATTAAAAGTATTGATTGTGCAAAGAACTTGTGTTACTGTATTATATAATAGAAAATAGAAATGAACCCTAGTGTAGGACATATTCCACTTTAGGCTCGTTAATGTTTATTGTTCTTAAAAATATATACTGAAGATATATACATTTTTATTGTATTAAAGGGTCATTTGCATCTCAAACTGTTTCTTCAAAATCCTAAATTGTTGCTATTAACTACCCACACTTTTTTCTTCACATTCTCAGTTTGCAGATTTAAAGAAACCCTTAAAGGATCTATATAGAGCTCAACAAGCTTAGGTACACCCACCTTCAGGAATACATAACCTTGTTGTTAAGTACCTGTCTTTGAAACACAGCTGTCTTGTAACCTTTGATTTGATTCTTGGTAGACAATCTGATGCATTACTAAAAGACGGAATGCATTCTAAAAGGGTTTTAATTAAAAGGGAGACCTTTCCCACAAGCATTTTTCCTACAGATCAGCTGAAGAAGATTGATGGACTGTCAACTGCACTGGCAAAGTCTAACAATCTACTCATTACATGACTGGAAAATAGCATTCCATGATGTATTAAATAATAAGAAATGTATAGTTATCTATACCCTACATATTTAAATGATGATTAAAAATTTTCTAGTTAAAAGAATTTGTATAACATAACACATCCACCCAAAATAAATAAAGCGTTCACTAATAACAATTTTTTTTATAATTGTCATAAATCATTATTTTTTATGTACAGGGTGACACAGAATAACGTGAATTTTTGAAATGCGTATTGGTAGCCATTAGCAGGTGGTACTGTAGCACTGCGGGTTAGTGACATTTAGCAAGTAAACACTCCGCCATTTTAAAGTTTTAGGTTTCAATTACTATGAATAAAATGTATTTCTTTTATCACTTCTAGTTTTATTGGATTGTAAAAAGGGTTCCCGTTTTTTGTGTCACCCTGTATTAGAGGAAATATCAATCAGATTGGTGTTAAGTTAAAAAATAACCCTCATTTATATAATAGTAATCTCATTTAGGATTCAGAATGTGATAGATAAATAAATAAAGGATTGTTCTCAACAATCAGCTTACTTTTTTTTTTGAAGAAGAAGAAGAAGAATTGCATTTATCTGTTTTTGCAAATGAACTCTTTAAATGCATAAAATGTTTATTTGTAATATAAAATTTTTTCGCAAAACATTCCTGGTCATTTTTAAAAGATATATTTAGTCATTCTAACATTTCAGGATGAATTAAAAGAATTAGAATTAAAAATGAAAGAACCACAACCGAACACTAACAGATTCTGGAAAGAAGAGATGTCAGCTATCATCTAAGAGGTGTCATCTACCGCTTTTCATTCACATAGGACAATAGTTTAAAAGTTTAATTCTTGTGATTTAAAATAAATTAAGCATATTGTTTTTTTTAAAGCAAAATTTTTATATCTGCATCATATTTATTTTGTGCCTTTACACTACCAAAATTTACTAGTGTTTCAGTTTGATTCACAGTATCGTATTTACAATTAGATTCTATTTGATTATCAGAAATTTAAATGAAACTAATTTCTTATGTTTTTGTTTCTGTATAAGCATTTTTAAACCTTTTTTTTTATCATTTATTTTTTTGGATTGCTATCATAATTCTTTCCAGAAGTGTGCTTGTATATCAATGCACTCGTATATCAGCGCGAGTTTCCCTATAAGAAATTATGGAAACTCAGATTCGTTCCACAACCCAAAAATATTAATATAAAAAAATGAACACAAAATAATAATTATGCTTGTCTTTCAAAACACTTACAGATCAACTTACTTGCAACCCAAGGTTCCACTGTATTATAAAAACTACACTAATAAAAAGATTCATATTGAAAACAAAATATCTGATAACTTTTTGAAAGCACTTATAAATTTTTGATTAAATAAAGAAAGTGTCTGTCCTATGGATCTAAGAAAATAAAGCTCAGTTGTCTAAAATGCCTGGCTTCTTTTCTGGTGCTGGCGTAGGATGGTGTTGTTTGACAGTTGTGGAGTACTTTCATTAACCCTTAATATAATGGTTGTGTAATACTTACATAGTGTATGTTTCAAGGTTAATGTCAGACCTGGAATAGAGAAAACATCATGTCCACTCCACAAGCATAAAATATGTAGCTGTTTACCAGTACCTCATTTAACTGATCTTTAATACTGTATGTAAAGTTTAAAAAGCTAATTTTATTATGGAAATGTTTCAAGTGCGCAGTTGCTCTTAAACAGAACAGAACTGTCCTTTGCTTTGAAAAGGTGATCAGTCACTGGTGATTTTTTTTCTGTAGTTAATTAAAGGAATAATATTCACTAATGTAGATTGTTTTAATCATATAAGACATGCATGGTTTCTGTGGCTTTTAGGTTTAGCATTGCAACTGCAAGGCTAAAATTCTAAGTTTTAGTGTCGATATCTGTGAGCTTTAATAAAATGTAATAAATTGTGCTGCACTAGCAGTCTGCTTGTGCACATAAGGCAGGTCCAGATTAGCTCTCATATTCTGTGCACTTTACGGCTACTTTCACTTTGCAGCTATAGAACATTATAAATGATAGTTTAGTAATTATAAAGCAAATTGTTTCTAGTAAAGAATGGAAATAAGGAGGAAACCTATTTAAGTATATTTCAGACTTGTGGAGAACACTGAAGGTGTTTTTTTCCTCTGTGTTTTTCCCCAATAAGTTCTAAATGTGAGACTGAATGATTACTTTTACAGTCAGCAGTTATCCTACATTGCTCAGTGCTGTTATCCAGTTACCATAGAAAAAGTTGTGTGTTTGTGGCCTTACACAAAAATGCTGAAGACAGGCTAACGATTGTGAATATTTTTTTTTTCAGTGCTGCACTCAGAGAAGGTGTTTCACAATGCTGCCAAACGGAATGACACGGGAAAGATGCTGGAGCTTTTTAGGAAAGGGGTAGACATCAAAGCTAAAAATAAAGTAAGTGTCTTGCAACCAAGAAAGCTGTTTAATTTCAAATCGATTCAGTTTTATGTATATAGCACTTTTACCAGTGGTCATAGTTGCATAGCAGCTTTACAGAATAAAAAAATATGGAAATGAGATATATAAATCATAATTATAAGATTGTCCTTGGTGGCAAGGAAAAACTTCCTGAGATGACAATAGGAAGAAACCTTCACAGGAACCAGACTCAACAGGAAACCCATCATCTTTTGGGTGGTATTAGATAGCAGAGATTTATTTGCAGTCATATACTGTGTGTTAGGAGTTTGGAAGTTGAGTTTAACATATAATGTGTTTAAGTTAATATGAAGTCCACTTTTGTTATTGAAGGGTCAGGTAAAAAACTGTTTATAGGAATTTCAGTCCTGAACTATTGACTGAAACTATATGCCATCAGAGAACAGCTGTCTGCATCAGCATACAAGACCATCTTCATGGTCAAGTATTCCTGATTTCTGGATTGCTTTTTATTTTTTATGTTTCGAAGTTCTAACTACACATTAACGTCATACAAATAAAACTTGTTTACATAAGTGAACATGAAAGGCAAAGTCAAAATTGTTTTGAATTTGAAGTCACTTGACTTTCAGCAGTACACAGAAACAAGAGGAAATCCGTTCCCCGGAAAATTGTCTTGCACTCCAGATATTCAAAATGCTTTGTTTTGATCGCTTGTACACCAGGGCAACGGAAACTTTCTCTTTTCTGCACAGGATATTGCCCTTACTTCACCTCATAAAGTGAAGTAAAACCACACCTCTGTAAATAGGACTTTTTCTTGTCAGTATAACGTATTGTGGTTTGCCTTCAAGAATGTCATCATCTGGAATATTTTGTTAACAGTCCATTCCTAGGTCAATGTTTGAGTATCACTGGGATTAAAAGAGCATCTATCAGTTTCACCAGTGTCGTTTCCTTATATACAGGAAGACAGGAAGGCACTGCACTGGGCTGCAGGTGCAGGCAGTGAAGATGCTCTGCGTTTATTGCTCGAGCACGACCCTGAGCTGGATGATGTCGACAGCGTATGTATGATAATCTGTATCATAAACATATGTGTGAAAAAAAATCTATTGTGGTTGTAGCACAAAGTGTTTTCATTGAGCAAATATTAACAAAATTTTGGGTACATTTAAAATAAATAAATAAATAAAAACAACTAAAAAGCTACATTTACGGATAAGGGAAGACTAAGATCTGTAACCTTAGATTCTACTCTAATGATGCAAATGCCTTTCTACGAGACACCTGGTCTGCCATGACACTCAAGCAGAACTAAACACACATACATTCAATTGTTTATGCAGAAGAGTGTTTACTCTCTTTATGGATGGCTTCTTGCAGGGAAGCACCATTTTGCTAGCTGTCTAGGAGGAACAGGCAACACCAGGTTAAATATTATGCAAGATTTACACAAGAGCATGACCTTCTGCTTTGCTTAGGAACAATTGTGGTGAGTTACATATAGGAAAGGCACCAGACTGCAACCCAGCTGAGCACGTATTAGAGATTTAGAGCAGTTTTTAGACACCAAATTATGGAATCCTCTTTTTGGAAGATTGGTGTACAATTCTAGAGACTTGTAGAAACTATGAATATTTCTTTTAGTATCCTAAAACCTTACTAAAACTTTTTTTTTTTTAGCAAATTGCTGATTTGCTAAAAGTTGTCAGCATACATAGTGTAGGTGTTTGAATAGTTCTGTTACCTGCTAAGATGCCTGCCTCAACAGACCGTCTGTGTTCGTTTTTGCAGTTTGGGATGAGCGCACTGCTGTTGGCAGCGTGGTTTGGTCACCTTAAAATATTGCAGATCCTTGTATCATCTGGTGCAAAACTCAACTGTGAAAACAAAGTAAGGCACACACTGTGATCTGATGGGGGCGGGTGGAACCTTTAGTGTTCCTGTGGAAAAATAGACCACTTAAATGCTTAAATGAAAGACCTACTAAATACCTAATTGTGATAGCTTAGTGACTCTCGTGCTGTTCGCTAGGCCGAATTGTTTATGCAAGTTGAACACAAAAAGAGTAAGTAAAAATAATGTCAATTTGTAGGTGAGCATGAATCATGCTTTTGGTGCATGCATGACTACACCCATGATAACTCACGAAGAGTCTGTTACCTTGATTATGATTTGGACCATGACTATTATTAAAGAAGAAGCCTTTATTGTCATTATACAGTTTACAACGAAATTAGGAGTGCACCTTCTACATAGGTGCAACTAGAAGAACTACACACATTGGGTAGGTAAGGAAAAGACAGCAACACACAGTTAGGCAGGTTACTATACAAGAATGATATTGGACATGTGTACAGTAATTAAATGATAAATTGAGAGCCAGGCATTATTGCACAAGCCAAGCCATGTAAACAAGCTTATTTGTAGAGGTAGATAAATAAGTGGTTACTGCAGATACCGATTATTTAAACAACCATAACATATTGTACTCATTATGTAGTGAAGTTATGATTGTTCTGTTTATAAAACGTAAAACAATTGCAGGGAAAACAAGTAAATCCTCAGCTCCATGTATGGAAGGATTGGAGCTGAAGTCTGTGAACTAACAACTTTTAGAAGAATCTGAAATGAAACTTCTGTTCACTGACTGATGTAATTCTGCTCCTCAGAATGGGTTGAATCTTTTGCACTGTGCTGCTCAGCGAGGTCATATCCGTATTCTGGAGTACATCATGGAAGATCTGGAGGATGTACGACTTGACAGAACTGACAAGGTGATGATCCACATCATATTATCCTGTCTTCCCACGTGGCTGTGCAATTAGCATGTGCTCTTTTTTTGGCATTGCACTAAACCTGCAGCCTTTGCAGTGCTGTTACAATAGATTGGAGCAAGCTGTGTGAGATGGGAGATATGAGAATATGCTAAACTTGACCCAAAAGTGGTTCCCAGCAGATGGTATCACTTTGTTTTTAATCTGCAATTAACATGTTAATGGAATAAATGACAACTCGGCCTGCTGTTAAATGAAAAGAATCCCTGATAATCTTGTCTGGTGCCATCACCACCATGACTCAGTTTGTTAGTAATAGTTTGCCCTGAAGCCCTTTACTTTATATTTTATTAGTTTGCAAAACATAAATTTATAGTAATTAAAGAATGATAATGCAATATGTTTAAAGTATTGCTTATTATATTAATGAGTTAGGTTTTTTGCAGAAGCTAAAATCAGCCATTTTCTCATCAGACTCGCCTTACCTCTCTCCAAAGCTTAACACCAAAGTAGTTTTGTCATGAAGTTTACCATGTTACCAAGAAACATCAATTCTTAAATCCAAAAACTTTATATGGTGTTTAACATGAAGTTTCAGGTCTGCCTCGGAGTGTTATAAAGCACCTACACTGGAGACTCCATCCAAAAATGCTGAATGAACAGAGACAAAGCACCTTCCATACAAAATGTTAGAATAAAAACAATAATGGATTAGAAGTGCATTAATTTAAACCTCCAATCTTCCTTGCAATGACTGTTTTATTGAATTACTGTTATAGAAATAATTAGGACCTTGTGATCAGGAAAAAAGATCAAGAATTCAACTTCATGGGCTAAAATACATATATATTGTTACATCCCTCTTCCCTTAAGTCCAGGGGTGGGTGTGAGAGTAACAAAGGAAATAAAACTTATAACGAAGAAATTAAAAACGGAAGGATCACTTCAGTCCACTGCCCCAGAAATGCAACAACACTCTTTGATAGGCAATCCAGAGTTTATTTACAAGTACTAAAGCATGGGAGCTATAAATTCAGGAGAGGGCCAAGGCCAACATAAACACACACCCTAACTGTTTGAGGGAGCACTAAATAAACTAACCGGGTAAAATAAAAAGAAAAAAAAGAAAAACAAAGGCTTTCCTCAACTCCCTTACTAACTGAAAAACAGGAATAAACATGGGTTAAAAAAAAATTAAAGGGCACCCTCTCCCTACGGCTTCCCATTTAACTATAACAAAAATAAAAATAACCAAGTTACAATACCTGTTAGTACCACAAACAAAGAAAATGTATATTAAAGTAGGTTGCACCAACTGTCAGGTTATCAGCACACATTGCAGGTCAAGAGAAAATAAACGTACAACTTAATCACTGAACAATTATCTGTAATAATTGTCAAACTTGCACCAGAAACAACAATTGTCTTATAGCAAGCCCTCAACACAAGTCTGGAGCAGGGGAGAAATGAGCTTCTCCTCGGGAATGCGTGCACTGTTCTTTTGTAGCAGCACCGTCTGTAGCCACCCTCTGATTGGCATCACCTGTGAGCATTTAACTGCCAAGCAAACAGGGAGTGAGAGAGAGAGAGAGAGAGCACACACAGCACAGGGACCACACAGCCACACCCAAAGGGCGAGAAAAAAAAAAAAAAAACACCCCAATGAACACCAATACTCATACATCCTAGGGATGTAACAATATTTTAGAGATTTCTTTTTCTAAAATTATGTAGAAAAGGCTTTAAAGTATAAGCTTGTTCTACATAGACAAATAAGTTCTTTAAGAAAAAAATTCTAATAAGATAATTATTGTATAATATTGTAAAAATCCAATGTTTTAAATATTCAAAAGCATACTATACAATAATGTTATAATTAAATGTAATACTATACAATAATGTTATAATTAAAAGACAGGCTTATAGATGACTAACTCAATATAATTTCAAGGATTTCAATATAAAAGAGTTGCCTGTTATGCCACTTATTAGGAATTAGTGCATGCTCTCCTATCCTACCCTGTGTCCCACTCGTTTTGTGTGTCAGTCAGGTAAGACAGCATTTCATCTGGCAGCGGAACATGGACAGTTGGAGGTTGCAGAATATCTTATTGGCATGGGTTGCGCTCATGACCTCAAGGACAAGGTAAGACACAGTAGGAATATTTCAGCCCCATTGCTCCTCTAATTAAAGTCCTTCTGGCTCCTGGAAGCAGGCCAGGCATTAGAAATTATGAACAGGGAACAATCTTTTTTCAAATTAGGCCCCTCATGCACACCCACACCAGCACTACCAACACCCATACACTCTTAGCTCTAATAGATCTATTAGCTCTAATTCCTGTCTGTTAGTCTTGCAGAATTGTGCATTATCAGTTGTGCTAATATTATGGTTTACTTTGTATGCAGGAGGAGAACACAGCACTCCATCTGGCTGCGAAACACGGCCATGAAGAGGTTCTCCAGAAGATTCTGGAAACAGGGGAAAACATCAATGAGAAGAATATTGTAAGCAAGAACTTTCTTCCACAGCTCACATGTTTGTGAAAGGCTGCTTTATAACTCTGTTTTATCCACACTGCATTGTGCTCAATGGTATTACATATTTTAAAAGTTGTTTTCTGACAGGATGGCCTGACTGCTTTACACTTGTCTGTGGATGGAGGGCATTATAACTGTGTCAAGCTGCTGCTTGAGGCTCACTGCAATGTAAATGAACTTACAAATGTATGTAAAATTATTCATCAAAGTGTGATTGTTGTCTTTTTAGTGATTTAATCATTTGAGTGCATGCTGAATTATGAATTATGGTTATGATTATTTCCAGTTGTATTATTTTATATAACCGTTTCTGTTGTTTTTATTATACCTTTTATGTTGTATTATTTTTCACACCACCTTAACCTCTGATTTCATTGTAGACTGAAACTTGAGTGTTTTTCAGTCCCTGGAAAAAATATTGGTTAGTTAGGTCATTAAGTGCAAGGACAGGCTTTTATGGTTCTTGTTTAGTTATTTACTCGTTCAGAACAGATTTGATAATGAAAATTATTTAAAACTTACATAGTCAAAAGTTAGTACCTCCTTTTTTTATTTCTATGTGTTTTTGTGTAAAAACATAATAAAAATCTTAGTATCTTAGTGGTATAGCCTCAAATGAACAACAATATATAACATGCAATTATTTATTTTACAAAAATTAAACCAAAAAGAAAAAACATCTGGGCAATACTAAGTATTCAAGACAGTTTCCAGTTTCCCAAGAGTGGACGTCCCAGCACATTCACCCCAAGGTCAGAAGACCCTGTGATTGGACCCTTTCCCCCCTCCCAAAGGGGGAAAGGGGGCACTACAGGCATCAATGAGCATATTAAATGTTAAAGTCCATTATAGCACAATGAGAAAAAGACTGAATAAGTACAGTTTGTTTGGAAGGATTGCCATGAGAAAGCCTCTTCTGTTTAAAAAGAACATGGAAGCACAACTGATTTTAGCAAAACTGCATCTGAACGAACCACAAAGCTTTTAGACAAAGTCCCATGGACAGAAGAGATCAAAGTAGAGTTGTTTGGCCTTAATGCCCATTGTCATGTTTGGGGAAAACCAAACAGCATTTCAGCAGAAACACCTTAGACCCACTGTCAAGCATGGTGGTGGTGATGTGATGATTAGGGCTTGTTTTGCAGCCACAGGACCTAGGCACTGATAATGTCGTGTTATTGGTGCTAAAGGTCGATCTACAAGGTATGGAATCATGGTGGTACTTAGTATTGCTCACATGTGTTTTCTTTTTGGCTTCATTTTTGTAAAATAAATAATGGCACGGTGAGAAAAGTTATATGTTGTTCGTCTGAGGCAGAATATTTGCCTTATATTAAGATCCGCTATGATTAGATCATTTTTATTATGTTTTTACATGACAATACATAGAATTAAAAAAGGGGGAATACACAGTATGTGAGTCTTGTTATAAATTTATTAGCCATGTATTTACATTTGCCTTCCATTCCCCTATAAGATGAATATGACGGTTCTTCACATTGCAGTCCAGCATGGATTAGAAAAAGAGGTCAGGTTGCTTGTGGAGGCAGGAGTAAATGTGGACTCAGTAGACACTGTAAGTATACCAGCACTAGCCAGCTCATAGCTTCCTAACCCAGTCCTTATTTCTCCAGTATGTTGTTAATCTGTCTAACATTTTCTGTATTAAAGAGTATTGTTTTGTTATTAAACAATTTTGGGGTAAATACTAACGAATAGTGATGATAAGTTCTATAAAAATAATTCCATGCAATCTCATCATAGTGTTTTAAATGTACAGTAGTGTTAGCCAATTTGTGGAAAGGTAATGTACTATATCTAAAATTATTTGTATTAAACATAACCAATAGATGGTTACATTTTATTAAGAGGTAAAACAAAAATATTAAGGGATGTTAAAAGGGCTATAACTAGAGAAGTACACACATTGATTATTGCAGAGGTGTTGGTAATATGCTGCCCAGAATTTATTAATAAATCATTAAGTTTCACATACTTTGGGTCTCTGTGAAATGAGAGGTTATTAAAGTCTCCTGTTATATTATTTAATATTAGATCACTTAAAATGAAACCATTTACAAACTGACGCTGATATATTGTTCCTTATTAGAATCATACCACCGCACAACACTTGGCAGTGTTCAACAATTACCCAGAGATTGTTAAAATACTAATTGATGCAGAATGTGACTTGGATGCTTTAGATGGGGTAAGTACACATTTTAATCTGTAGTTATATATAATCTTTAAAGATAATTATAATATAATTCAATTAGATAATAAAAACATAAATATAATTCAGGTAGTGTTTTACAAATTGTGTGTTGTAGGAGTGGTGGAGTATACTCACAGCATTTGTTAAATTTTCCAACAGCGGCTTCAAACAGCCCTGCACATAGCAGCAGAACACGGACGCCAAAACATAGCTGAGCTCATCCTTATTGCTGGGGTCAACCTCAGACTTCTTGACAAGGTACAGCTCCCAGGGCCACGATTATACCACAATAGTTTAATGGTACCTAAATGTACTACACTGCGCATTTGATTTATTGAATAAGCACATCTTTGTCTCACCATATGCAGCAGGGAAAGACATCACTGGATATTGCGGCCAGAGGCAATCACGTGAACGTGGTCGATATGATTATTAAAGCGGATAGATTTTATAAATGGGAACAGGTAAGGCCATTGAATCATGATTATCAAAATGTGAGCTCTTATGATGATTTATATTTCACAGACAAGCAAATCCTTAGATATACAAGAGTGGTCTCGGTTTTGCAGGACAATGTGACCTGCTCTGACTCATTAGTGGGAAGGAGTGTGACCTTCAGACAAGACCATCAGCAGGAGACCCAGCACATTCGCTCCATCTTATGGAAGTTAGCCACAAAAAACCTGAAAGCTGGGGAGTGGAAGACACTGGCGAAGCACTGGCACTTCACAGATGCACACATTCGAGCCATAGAACATGAGTGGACAGGTACAGCAATTCTAAAATGATATGATATTACACATTAGTATATTGAAGTGGTTTAGTATTACCCTCCAATACCGAAAAGTGCAGTTATACAAGCCTTTACTACCTTGAAATGTATAACGTTACCCTTTACTACTTCGAAACTTTGTGTATAGAGTGGGTAGTACTGGGCCCTTATTCAGACTATGCAAAACACCTGCATCCAGGTCATGCATCTGAGATTTCTATATTTTCTAAAAAAGGATTCTTTAATAGCGCCTTTACCACTTCCATCAAAAACATTAAATAAAAATAATAATAAAATTATGCTACTTAACTGTACAAGCTGTAAGACCTCAATAAAAAGAAAATCTGATGTGATACTTGAAAATATTTGCAAGTATATTGTTGTTTAAATTGTCCTAGATGTAATTATCTCATTCATAATTGAAGATGTTTTATGGATTTCACCTTCATTATTTGGCAGTCTGTAGAATAGCACTTGAACCAGCATAATAAATTAGAACTACAACAGCAGAACGTTTGAAGCTTAGGCAGGGGTGTCTAGACAGGCCATTTAAACATTTATTTTCATTAGTTGTGTGCGCAATTAGTCTAGCCATGACATACTGTACTAAAAGGTACTTTTACCTAAATAACAGTCTTGAGTTGTAAACTTAATAATTAAAATTTAATGAATTTGCCTAAAATATTTTTTGTGGATGTTGTAAGTGTGTCTATGTGATAGTGGTTGCTGTGTGTGCACTTTTAAGGTACTAAAAGCTATAGGGACCATGGGCATCGTATGTTGCTGATCTGGCTGCATGGTGTGTTGATTGCTGGAGAAAACCCCATTAAAAGCTTATACGAAGGACTCATGGGAATCTCAATGGTGGAACTTGCAGGTGAGAAAGTAAATGGTAATCCTGAAGCATACTACAGTGCTGTAAAAGAAGTATTTGCCCCTCTCCCTGTGCTTATGTGTCACACAGGAGGGAACATACTGGGGATGGGTCACTTATGCCCTTAAATGATAAATTAAAAATTATTTTATTTTCATAAATTTATACAAAATTATGTTTGTATATATACACTACTCACAATAAGTTAGGGATATTGTTATTTACATGAGTGCTTTTTCTATTTGCTCTGAATTTGAATGAAATAAGTAAAAGTTCCCTTTGATATT
>JAQMYK010000007.1:19278851-19289972 GCA_030014345.1 Clarias buthupogon
CTTGGAACCTTGTTAAGATCCAACCATGCAAAATATGATTTTTTGCCATTTTTCAAGTGGTCTTAAACTTTTGATCGAGACTGTATATATAACTATACATGTTTGTTCTGTTTTTTTTGTGTGTGATCATTATTGCAGAGCTGCTGCAGATTGCAGGGATCAGCCCCCATGGTAATGCTTTAGGCGCATCCATGCAGCAACAGGTGAACCAGCAGGCCCCTCAGGAAAGAAGAGGAGGAGATGTGCTTGACTCCCCTCACACTGACATCAAGCTGGAGAAGAGCAACATCGTATTGCTAGGCCCCACAGGCTCTGGTATGTCACCTTATACGTTCCATGGAACCTTGCTTTGGAAAGAGGGGCCATGTCTTCTACACAAGCTTGACAGGCACAGAGGCCACACCTCTTAGATTGAGATTGACAGGCTATCAAAATTGGCAAACACAGCGCCAAAGGAGAAATGTACATTAATAATAAATAGCACCATGTCACACACACAGCACTTTCTCTACAGATATATATCATATATAGCCAGGAATGGGGTACTGATTAAAATGTCTGAATAAAGGTCAGGTACAGGCCATGCTGTGCGGGTGTGTAATTACAGCCTGTGTGCTTGATCAGTCTGTTAGAGACTGTACGCTCACTGTTCTAAATAAATATTATTAGTGCATGCATGTCTACACAGTTTACAAAAGTGCAAAGAGCAACAAGCATTTTCAACATGTATAAAATGAGAGGCAACAATTTGTGAAATCGTTTGTGTCCATATTGCAGGTAAAACTCTTTTGGCCCAAACTCTGGCCAAGTGCCTGGATGTCCCTTTTGCGATCTGTGACTGCACTACCCTCACGCAGGCTGGCTATGTGGGCGAGGACATTGAGTCGGTCATTGCCAAGCTGCTGCAGGATGCCAACTACGTTATCGAGAAGGCTCAGCAGGGTAAGAAGAATAAAGTCCTGTTACTGAAATATTCTGCGTGTTTTTGTAGGATGAAACAATGTGTGGGTGGTGTTGTGAGCTAAGTTTCGAAGTGTCCCATAGGCATTGTTTTCTTGGATGAAGTTGACAAAATTGGCAGTGTGCCTGGGATCCATCAGTTGAGAGATGTGGGTGGAGAAGGTGTGCAGCAGGTCAGTGATGAAATGCGATGCTTCAGTGATAATCACTTGTTACACCAGATTATAAGTCAGCTGTGACTCCACTTCAGTCAAAGTGGCGTTTACAATATTTTTTGCTATACTGCAGCTTCTATTTGTACCTTATTTTGATAGGGATTGCTCAAACTCCTAGAAGGCACTATTGTGAACGTTCCTGAAAAAAACACCAGGAAGCTGAGAGGAGAGACTGTACAAGTTGACACTACGAACATCTTATTCGTAGCTTCTGGTGCTTTCAATGGACTGGATCGTATAATCAGCAGAAGAAAAAATGAGAAGGTTTGTGTTTCAAAGTAATAGTTTCCCTGCTTTTGCTTGAAGAACCAGATTTGGTCCACATCGACCATGGACCATACTGGAACATAGCTCTTTGTTGGAAGCCAGTATTTAAGCTCTAACTGTACGGTGTACATTAACATCATGTTGATGTCTGTGTTCATGTTGTTAGTACCTGGGCTTTGGAGCACCGTCTAGCTTGGGGAAAGGACGGAGGGCAGCAGCTGCAGCCGATGTGGCTCACATGACTGGTGGAGAGGTGGATGCCGTGGCTGAGATCGAAGAGAAGGACCGACTCCTGAAGCATGTTGAGGCACGTGATCTCATAGAGTTCGGAATGATACCCGAGTTCGTGGGTAGACTGCCCGTGGTGGTGCCGCTTCACAGCTTGGATGAGGACACTCTCGTCCGCATCCTGACTGAACCCCGCAACGCTGTGGTGCCCCAGTACCAGGCCCTCTTCGGCATGGACAAGGTACTGGGCCAATACACACTCTTTTTTTATTACTCATTTAATTCAGATTCATGTAGCAGCAGTTATTATTTTTTACATATGTTCTCCTTCTTATGTTTAGTTTATAGATCAAAAATGTCTCAGTATATTATCAGTATATATTTTTTATTATTTCAGTCAAAATCATTTACATGTTTGTCTCGAAATTAAATGGAAGAAATCTTCCTCTAAATGGAAGAAATTCTCCTCTAATGTTTCAAATCGTCTTTCTTTTCCAGTGTGACCTCTCCGTGACCCCGAATGCTCTGCGGGCTATCTCTAGAATGGCGCTTGAACGGAAGACAGGAGCCCGAGGTCTTCGGTCGATAATGGTGAGCGCTTTGTTTGTCTGCCTGGTTGATGTGTCCTCCTTCATACTCTCTCTCTTGTTAATGGTGATGGTGTTGATGACTTTCTACAGGAGAAGCTGCTACTGGACCCAATGTTTGAAGTCCCTCACTCGGACATTGTAGCCGTGGAAATAAACGAGGATGTGGTAATGGGAAAAACATCGCCTCAGTATGTAAGGTGAGAGTTCACCAGGAGCAGAAAATTCTGCTGAATCTCAGATATTAAGTGTCATGTGTTTAAAGGTATTTATTTGGCTGTGCAGTCCTTTTGAAGGAGATTGATTTCCTCATCATGGAGTTCTTTTTTTCTTTGTCATGTTTAAGAAAGAAGCCAGGAGCACATGGGAGTTGAAAATTTAACTTTTTGATCAATACTTGTCTGGACTAATGTACTGTTGGATTAACTGTAATTGCTACTTTTCAAGCAAATAACTAAATATTAGTACATGGTAGTTGACCATGCAAATAATGGATAAGGTGATTGGACCCTTTTTACAAATATGTGCAAGTCAAATTGAAGCTGTGCCCATAAGTCTTTCCTTTCTTTTTTTTTTTCTTCCTTTTTTTTTAGTTTCTGTTATCATTTACGTTACACATGCTATAAACACTAATTCCTTTTTCAGTTCCTCTCTCTTTTTTGTCCTGAAGTTACTAGAATATAAACATTGTCCTGTAAAAATGTTACACTCACTGGGAATGCTTTTCACATAAAACATTGTTATATCAGTAATTGTACAGTTTTCTTTGTTGGAAAAAAAAATGCAACACATTCCAGCTGTGCAAAAGTCTTGCTCAACCCCTGATTTCTTCATATTAAATGAAATTAAATAAAATTAAATGTAATTGGAACAAATGTTTCCCTGAGACAGGATGCAATGTGCTCAACGATACAATTTACAAAATGGTTGTTAATATAACAAACTCAGCAGCAACCTCATTTCTCCTCTTATCTGTTCAGCATCACAAGTATATTAATCCCCGGTCTGATCATCTACACCTGTTTCTCACTGGTTCATGCCTCAAGTTCGATGTTGTTTTTAAATGCTTGAATGTTTCATAGGTCTGTATAGCTTAACAAACAAAAAATATTCCTCTGAAACTGCTCAGGTATGGGGACTGGAGTGAAAATGTGAGGGAAAACTTTCCAACAATGAAAGCCAAAAAGTCATTCAGGAGGCCTGAAGAACTATTTCTCGAGCCTCCGTTAAAAGTACAAGAAAGTCTGTCTCTTTGGATGTAAAATATGAAGAAATGAGTGGTGGCTCAAGACTTTTGCACAGCACTGCATTGCTAACAATCAGTTTATTACTTGTGACAAACTGCTGGAGCTGCAGTTATAGAAAATTAATCAACACATTCCAGCTGTTCAGAATCAAGAATTCTGCTGAGAATGCAGTCTATTTTTGTTTTCACCCTTTTTAAAGACATTCAGTGTTTTTTTTTTGTTTTGTTTTTTTTCCCCTCCTCCCAACAGAGCCCCGGCTAAAGAGACACCAGAGGAGGAGTACGACTCAGGAATGGAAGAAGAGAACTGGACCAGGTTGCAGGTTGATGCAGCCAAGAATTAGTACAATCAATATAATGATGTTTAAGTTTCTTATTTAAGCTCGTGATGATGACCCGTTTCAGTCCATTACGTGATAATACAACACTTCAGAGGGCTTGTGTAGAAACAGGAACGCAGCCCTATAAGACCTGTCCTAATGACTTTTTAAGCTGTAAGTTACAGTGTGGTACAGTATGTTGCATATATCCTAAATTTCGTGAAGAAAATTGTTTAAGAGAAATGTACTGAATTATGTACACCTCAGAGAGAGGGATTGTTAATATGAAATGTAAAAAAAAAAACAATTTTACTCCTTAAAAAAAAATAATGAAGTTTTTGATTATAATTTTTTTTTTATGAGGTCTTTTTGAATGTGATAGTTAGGGAGATTAAGGTCATAAGTTGGCTTAGAAAGCAAACTTCACATCCAGGCATTTTCCTTCACTGATTAAACACACTGTCACGTGCAGCAGTGTAATTACAGTCGTTATCAGTCGAGGTATTTTAATTCGTTCCATGTTAGTTCAGCTCTTTTGTATCTAAGCACCCCAGATGAGCTTCTTACCAACTCGCCTTTCTCATGAGTTTCTACATGTATCTGCCACAGACATGATTGCTGTTCGAGCTGCAGTATTTTTTTGCGCATGGAGTTTCTTTTAATAGCCTGATTTCACTGATAAACAAAAGGCTGAAACTGAACACTGCTGCCTTTTTGGTCCTGTGAGTTGACATTGAAAATGTCTTCTTGCTACAACACATTACACGGTTGCTCCATTTAAAGTTACTTGCATTCAGTTCTGCTTCAGGAGCAACACACAACTCTCCTTCTTTCTCGTGTAAAAGTTCACAACTCTATTACAGCCTTAAATCACTTTCTTCCTCAGAACAGTTTGGTGTAGCACCACTCGTTCTGCAATTTTATTAATATATGTGGTATCACTGAGCCGAATAATGTTTTTGTTTTCCGTATGGGCTGCGTAAACTTTTTGTAAATTTCTGCTCATCCTTAACATCACAGGACATCACTTATTAGTTATATTTTCTACAATTAGAAAGCCTAATGCTTTTCATTTTTCTGGTTAAGCAGCACAAGGTAACACATTTAATCATTTCACGTGTGCAACGGGAAACCATCAGGCGTTCTAGGTGTGTGCCGGTGTAACTTGGCTTTCTCAGTCATGTCCACCTGATAAACAAGGAACAAAGAGCAGCTGTATCAGCTACAAGCACAGTTTTGGTCTAATCCTATTGTTAAACTAATGCTGCAAATCATAGCCTTCATGTGAATTGTTTTAGACACCTGATACCTAATCAGACCTCTTACTCTGAGACGCTTGATTTAAACTTGAGGCCAGGCTTCATCAGTCTTTGGTCTTGTTAAATATATGGATCAATAAAACTCCTTGCCTTTCTAATGAGCTCTGGATAAATTATATTGTATTAGTGAATATTTTGCACTTCTGTGTAACTGATGTTATAAGAGCTGGTGGAACTGAACAAGACCATAAAAGACTTGATCAAATCAGGCTGTTAGTGTAAGTCTATTAGGATCTAAGATATTCTGATAAATATATGGTTTAATTCTAATTATGCTGAAGTTTTTTTTTTTTTTTTTGGACAGTGTTGTTTAACAATCAATAAAACAATGGTTTTGGAACTATAGTAAAATACAGCAAGAGTGTTTTTCATGATGAGAAATCACCTCTTTCAATTTAATGTTGAAACACTTGCCTGTTTGATTTTTCTCATGTTTTATCAAGGAGCATAAACAATGTAAATATGGTTCTCAAATAAAGAAAATATTTAGTAGGTGTTTTGGTAGTCTGTCAGCCTGCTCATTAAACAAATTGTGAGAATATTAGTACCAGTGGTAAAGAGGATGATATTCTGTATTATTCATCGTCTACATTGCTTATATTGGTTACAGGGTTACGGGAGACCTGGAGCCTATTCCAGGAGACTTTGGTCACAAGGCAGGGTACACCCTGGTCAGGATGCCAATCCGTCAAGGACAAACACACACACACACTACAGGCAATGTGGAAATGCCGCCTAGGCGTCAGGGGTAACTCAGTGGTTAAGGCATTTGGACTAAGGTGCGGAAGGTCCCAGGGTCAAATCCCACAACTGACAAGTTGAGTTGAAGGTTAAAGGCCCTTGAGCAACTGCTCACATGTATAATGAAATACAAATGTAAGTTGCTCTTGATGAGGGCGTCTGCCAAATGCATAAATGTAAAGGTGAGACTCAAACACTTGACCCTAGAGGTGTGAGGCCACAGTACTAACCATTACACTACCCCCAATGCTGACTCAGGGTTATTCTATTGGGAATTATAACAATTAGATAGAGAAATACTTTATTGATCCTGAAGGAAATTTTCAACATCCAGTAGCAAGGATAGTTAAGGCAGGGATAAGGCCCAAAAATTGTTTGGGACCCTGGCCAAGATCGTGTTGCGGCAAAAAGTATGTTGTGATAGCTTTCTGTTACTATCTCTTATGTTACTGGTCGGTTGTGACCCGTGTCTTAAATCAGCCACAATATACCCTCAAACCAATTATCCAAGTTGTTTCTTACCTTTTGGTTACCTTGTTAGGCTTCCTTATCTATGAAAAATATTGCTTTTAATATTTTTGGTGTGGCCCAGTGGGCCTTTCTTTTGACAGCATGATTCTCGTTTTTCAGTAAAGAAAAACGTGTAAAATTAACTTCAAGAGAATTATATAAATAAATAAAAGGTTATGTTACCTGACTTACTGAGGGGTCTTAGGACAGATCTCTTAAATAAATTTGTTTTATTCTTTTTTTTATTATTATTATTTTAATATGATTTATAGTAGCATCAAGAACAATTTTGACTCACATATACAGTATATTTACTTAAAGAAAAAGAAAAAAAAGAACTTTAATACAAGTATAAAATGAAAAGCAGAACAAGTAATATAAAATGTAGATATGCAAGGTCAAACAAACAACAACCAATCAAGCAAATCAAACTAATAGAAATCAAGATGTCTCTTTGTGTTGCTGATGGTGTGGACGGAGTGCTAGGTGAACTCTATTGCCATCTGATCATGGCTACAGTATATAGGAGTTGTGAGGAATATGAACCTGAGTGGATGTTGTGGAACCGAATTGCATTGACTCGGTTTCAGAGGGGAACCAATTTCAAGCTGTACGTGAAATGTTCCGGTATGCTGCCCGGCACGCATTTCTGCAGCCCAAGGACCCTTTGTTAGCCGGTGTGTCTGTTTGGTGCCTGATTTAAATTTACCCGTATATTTAATTTTTTAACTAATTAAAAAACAAAAACTCAGAATCCCAAAAAAAATCAACAACAAAAAAAAAGAACTAATAATTTTGAACTTTTGTTGGACTCAAATACGGCGTTATTCACATAACTTTTTGCATAGTTAATTGTCTCGAGGGTGCAGGATGTATAAGAGATGAGCGATATGATATGACCCCGGAAGTGGTGGAAATTTAAAGGCTCAGTTTAGGCAAGCCGCCGATCTAATAGGAATTTTAAAGAAAGTCTCAGGACAGGAGAGCTATCGATATCTGTTTCTTAGATTCACGAATATGAAATAGAATGTGATACTTTTTTAAGAAGAGCAGTGTTGATAAAATCCTGACCCATACTCCTTACCAGTTGGTGGCGGTAATGCACCATTTCGTCAAAAAAAAAAAAAAACGAAGAAGAGGAAGAGAAACGCCGCTGTTGTTTGAGGCGCATGAACATGGATAACCCGCAGCAGTGTCGGTACACCGGAGCTTCACAACATCCACCTGTGCGTGCGCCGAGATCAGACTTTGCCGCGGCACCTCAACCGGAGTCATGGGGTGCTTACCAACAGCACCAGGCTCATCCGGTTCCACCCGGTCCCTGGTCACCGTTTCCCCCGGCACCACAGCCGCCCCAGCACGGGTCTCCTAATATTTACCCTCATGCAGCCTTCGACCCCAGCAGACCTCCTCCTGGTTATTTCCAATCACCAACACCTTCTTCAAACCTAAAACCTGGACACGCTGAGAATCCAACTCGGTTTCATCCACCTGAGAGCTATCACAGAGGACATTTTGATCGGAGTACCAGCTTTTCAAATCCTGCTGCTCCACCTTCACCTCTATACCAGCCTGGTTTCCAGTCTAACACCAGCAGCACCCTGCCTCACACCTACTCAGCAGACCATCATAATAAACTAAACCATCCATCACACGCTCCTCCTGATCACAAAACCAGAGCGCAATCTGACGAAGATGCTTGGCAGCGAAACCAAGACGAACAGTGGATCGACGATTTCTTACGCAGAAGAAGAAAAGCAGCACCTTCTCCTCCCAAGCTCTCTCCCCCTAATCAGTCCACCTCTCATTTCAGAGAGAAAGTATACACGGCGGTTAAAATGCTCTCCGAGCTCTCTGAGGTGTGCCAGACTTTAAAAAACAACCTCGAGAATGAAAGCGTGTGGTCGGACTCGTACGCGAGAGCGGCGGAGCTGAAGAGCAGCCTGGAAGAAAACCTGAAGATGCTGAAGGATCCGGACAGAGTGGACGTGGTGAAGAGGAAGTTGGCTCGGATCAAGAAGAAGCGAGCACGGCTGCGCAGGAAGAAAGCCGAGCGCGAGGAGGAGAAGCGAGAACAAGAAGCACGAGCTGCAGAGAAGGAGGCGGCGATAGATAAGCGCCTCATGAAGAAGATACAAGAAATCGAAGAGAAGAACAGGGTGAGAGGATTATAATATACACACTGAAGGGGGCGCTCTAGTGTTGGTAACAGCTGTTTGGAGACAGTCCTCAATGCATGAATTTTTATTTTAATTTTTAGCCCAGGGTTGTTTGGCTTGTTTTTATAAGCTCAACTCAAACAATGCTGTACAATACAAAAAAACATGCTTAATACAGTTTAATCAGGCAGAAACACACCAATGTGAGTTAGTGATGGATCGTGCATGAACGATTCGTTCTTTTTGAACGAGTCTTTAAAGTTACTCAGAAAAAAAGAGTAGTCTCGGAGTGATTCGTTCATTTTCTACTTGCCGCGCATGCGCAAAGCATCGTAAGACCTCCGTAGGTTATGTACAGGAAACAGAAATGAGTAGTTACCTTTCGAGTCTTGTGGTCGGTTCGTTCGTCCTTTTGTCACGTGACTCTCCTAGACGCTATGCAGTGCATTTACACAGGAAACAGAGTTGAGCGGTTCTTCTCACGAGTCTTCTAGTCTGTCATTCGTTCTTTTGTCACGTGACTGCCATAGACCCTATGCAGTGCGGTGACTCGGACCAGAAGATATGAGAGGTGAGTCTGTTTATCATAGGTCCTTAGCTGCATTGTAATATTTTCATTACTGGAACTATAGCCTAAATTTGTGTATGTAGATGTGTAGGGGGTCTGTTTTCATTAAAAATGAAAAAAAAATTGTTTTATTTCTGATCAAAAGAACAAAAATAACTAAATAATAATAAAAAAAAGATTGGTTCATTTTGATGAATGAGATTCAAAGAACAGAGTCACTAAAATGATCCAAACTTCCCACCACTAATGTGAGTTGTTGCCAGAATCTTGTATTCTATCTCAGAATTCATAAACTCAGAGCCCAATCTGGCGAAGATGCTTGGCAGCAAAACCAAGACAAACAGTAGATCGACGCTTACTTACGCAGAAGATGAAAAGCAGCACCTTATCCTGCCAAGCTCTCCCCCTCTAATCAGTCCGTCTCATTTCAGAGAGAAATTATACAATGCGGTTAAAAGAAGATATTTTGTCCTACCTTCTTATTCAATGTTTTTTTTTTTTTTTTTCTTTTAATAGTTTTCAGCATTTTAAATTAATACTAAAGACAATGAAAACAAAACAACCAAGCAACCCAGAATATACTGTATATAATTGAAGTATGTACAGTATATGTACACGCATAAAGACATTGTGGCTTTGTTGTCGTCTTCTTAGAGAAGTCATCATCCAGTTGACATGGCTCACTTTCCAGATACTGTACTATGGTACTGTACAGTAGTAGCACTAATAGGGCTACTGACTCTATACTCACTGTTCCTCTACACAGGACAGCTGATGGTCTGAAGCACATGAAGGAAGCAAAAAATGTCAACGATTAACTCTTGACAAGGCACACCTGTAACCCATTCCAGGTGACTCCCTTGTGAATTTAATGGGAGAATGTCACGAGTGTGCCATTAGCTACTTGGACAATTTTAAATATTTTGGGTTGTTTAACTTTTTTTTTTGTTTGTTTACTACACAATCCCATATGTGTTCTTTCATAGTTTGGATTTCTTCAGTATTAATGTACAATGTTTAAAGTGTGTCCAAAATTTTGCCGGTAGTGTATGTTCTGAACATGACCAGTGGTCCCAGGATGGACTCTACTGGTTCCACTGCACCACTGACCATCTTTTTGAGGAATTAAATTAAATCTTCTCAGTGATGTCAGCTAAGACCTTTTTAAAATGTACTAATTCTTTAGTTTTCTACCTAAGTTATGATGTTAATATAGGTAACAAGTAATGCTGCTTTACAGCCACTCGTCTAGCAGCATCACACAGCCTAATTAAATTGTTGAGTTGGGTGTATCAGATTTGCTAATGTGGATTTTGACATTGTATTATAAATTATTTTTTTTTTAAAGCAACAAAGATGAATGTTCATTCTTTTTAGCCCTGTTGTCTTTTTAGGGACACTTGATAAATCCATAGAATTGTCTAGCATTTTGAATGGGAAAACATATAGCTCTGCCCTGACGGTTCTACTTTCTGTTCAGGAGCGAGAACTGAAGATGGCAGCTGACTCTGTGCTCTCTGAAGTCAGGAAGAAGCAAGCTGATGCCAAGAGAATGCTGGATATCCTCAAAGCTCTGGAGAAGCTTCGGAAACTCCGCAAAGAGGCTGCGTCCAGAAAAGGTGCAGATTTGTTTCCTTTTTTTATTTATTTATTTTTTTTAAGTCTTCCTGCACTGATGCATCACGGTAACCTAGGGATGGGGAAAATATATCAAAATTCGACATGAACTACGTCATTTGGTCTTGCAATATATACTGTGGTCTCATTTCAGTGGTTCTCAACCTGCGGCCCGCGGGCCGCATGCGGCCCGTCACAAATGCAAATGCGCCCCGCGATGCTGACCACGTAAAAAAAATAAAATAATAATAATTTAATAAAAAAAATTAAATAATAATAAATGGTTTTACAATTAATAAAAAAAATATATTAAACAAATAAATGTATTAAACAAACTTTGAACTATATTTTTCATAAAATCATTTTGGTGATCATGTTTTCATA
>JAQMYK010000007.1:19299310-19309998 GCA_030014345.1 Clarias buthupogon
ATATATACTGAATATATTAATAAAAAATAAATAAAACAATCTACATTATTTTGAAAATATTTGTAATTTTTTATATGGTAAAAATTTCGATAAGGAGACATATAAAAACAAAAACAAAGGCATTGAAGTTCTTCAAGAAGCTATACCCCAAGACAATAAACAAGAAGCTCTGGCTTTTAGAAAGCAAATTATCAAGAAATGACATTTGCACACTACTGTATATTTTAACATTTGGGTATATAACATTTTGCAAGGATAATAAGCTAGAAATTTTCAGACAAGGAAAAGTCAGCAGAATTCTTTCACATTTCTTTTTCACAGAAAATTCAGGGAAAAAAGATGTTATGAAGTGATAATCTGTCTAATGTGTTTTGTGAATGACAGGTTGACACTATTAATTAGGTTTAAAAAGCATTATGTATTCTTTAATCAATAGAAAATTGTCATTGTTCGCATAATAATGAAATAATAATGAAGCTCACATAATAAAAATTACATCATCAACATTAGTAACTAACATCACACCTCACCACTGGTGATTATATTCCTGGTACAGCAAACCCCAAAGTGTTGAAAAAGTCCAAGATGAATGAATTAATAAATGAATAAATGTTCTCCTACAGATCCTGAGTTACCTGTTGGCATGCGACCACCTGTGTGAACTTGGTTATGATAAAACTCAAGTAGAGGAAGCTCTCGAGATGTTTCAAAACTGTGAGAAGCAGGTAATTGTTTGTTTGATATGCAAAAACATTTTTTTATTATTATTCATTTCAAATATGTTTAACATTTTACAGCTCATTGTGCAAAATTGGTTGTGTGTTGGGTGTAAAGTGCTTTTTAATCAGACCTTTACCATTAGCTGTACCTTTTGTATAATGGTTGTTGAATTTTGTGTGTATTTGCATTAGCAGTGGTCCCGAAACAGGTCTTTTTTTTTTGTTTGTTTGTTTTTTAGGCTGAGGAGTTTCTTCACCTCCTCACACAGTTTCATGAGATGGGCTTTCAGCAGAATGCCATCAAAGAAGTCCTGCTAATGCATGGGAACCACCGTGACCATGCCCTGGAGGAGCTCATGATGCAGGTCCCCTGAACAATTCAGGAATTAGGCATTACATACAGCATACAGCGTTAGGAACTTGTTGTTTTGTTGTTTTATATATTTTCTTAACTTCTTTATTGATTTAATATATCAATTCCCTTATAAACATATTTTCTAAATCATGACTTAGATGCTATATAATGTGCTATATAATGTTTATTTTCGTTATCAGTATGATCTTTTCATGAGATGTCCCTATGCACCATGTGAGCATGATTGTCTAAAAGCAGCCAGTTTTTCTTAATGAAATGTCCACAGATAACCTTTTCTGTTACATTTATGATGGAAAATAATCAAAATGTCCTGTTTGCCAAAAAACACTTGGCTGACAGTGTATGATTAAAGAAATGAAACATTGATCACTGTTTCTGCTTCTAATTCCCTGCCTTTAATGGAATCTTTCAGCTCCCTCATTTGTCAAGTTTTTGGGGTAGTTGCTATATTTCCTCAAAAAAAGAAGGAAACAAAGAAAATGATGTCCTTATGAACTAACAGTTGCCAGGGAAATAAAAGATGTTTGCTCTGTTGATGGCCTATTTATCAATGAAATGTAGTAACTAATGCCTACATGACTCTTTAATCATGCATTACTCTTTTGTACTGCATAAATTAAGTAGTAGTCAACATAAACTTCTTTCCCAACTGATTTATCCTTTAACTTCACCATTCATGTGGCAGTGACAAACTAGCGTCCAGAGTTTTAAAGAATTATTTTTGGGTTAATGACGTTTTGTTGATGCTGGTTGTAGCCATAGAAACAAAACTTGTACAAAGAGCGGCGTTATGTAAACTGCTTGGTTTTTCTCAGGTCAAATCAAAATAGTCTCTATTTAGAGCTTAAGTGATGCAGTCCTTTGTCCATTTACAGATTAGATATTAGTTTCAATCAAGTTTAATGTTTTATTCATTCATTATCATTCTTTCATCCTTACTAATCACTTTATCCTGGATCTGGAGCCTATCCTGGGAATACCAGGCTGAAGGCAGGAATATATCCTGGATGGGGTGCCAGTTAATCAGAGGACGCAATGCACACAGATATTCACACACTCATTCACATCCAGGGGCAATTTGCTGTAGCCAAACCAACTATCGGCATGTTTTGAGAGGTGGCAGGGAACCAGAGAACCCACAGGCAAACCACAAGAACATGGAAAGAACATGCACTAACATCACACAGACCAAAATATCAAGTATATGGAAACAAAGCTAAATAAATTTTAGTTATATAATTCAAGCTCCATGCTTGGCTAAACCAAGTGATATGGAAAGTGTTTATTGTTTTACTTCTTTAAATTCTGCTGAAATGGTTACAGTGTAGTCAATAATAGCACTCTACAGAAGAGCTTGGAAGTACGTGAGAAGACGCAGTAAAAACTTGGCAATTTGTCAAACCTTCCTTTCCCAAAGGTTCTTTGGTTTTCTTTGGCAGTCTCAAGAGAAAGGTCCACATGGAGCCAATTCTTGGAAAACCTCTCATCTCTTTTTTTGTCCTCCATTTGATGTCCTCAATGGCATACTCCACCGTCGCTCGCCGGTTCACCGTAAACACAGAATCACCTCTTACTACTGCTGTGAATAAAGCGCCTTTGCTGTTCTCATACTGTCCTGGCATGGCTGTCCACTGACCTGAGGTCAGGTTATAACAGTCCATCATGCATCTCAAGAAGTCATCGCATGGCCCGTTCCTCATCACATACAAATTGTCCCTGTGTGCCACCATACAATGGCCATAACTTTGATGTCTCATCAGTGTTGTGACTAGACTCCACTCATCTCTATCTATCACATATTCATAGATCTCGGTGGCATCTTTTGGTTTCCATAGACAGATAAATATTCTACCCATGGTCATGGTGCAAGCTACAGCTGAAGCAGGTCTTGGAAGATGAGCAGCAAAGTTCCACGTGTCTGTAGACACGTTATATTTTTCTACAGATGACATAGTGGATCTTTCAAACTCTCCACCAAGTGCATAAAGATAGCCTTCATGTCCCACCAGGGTACAGTTATACCGGAGCTGTTGTGGGCTTGAAAACGTAGTCCAGCTATCTGAAGTTACATTATAGCAGAAGCCAGAGTCTACAACTTTATTGCTAAGGTCATACACACCCCCAACAATGAAGATCTTGTCATCCAGCACAGTGACCCCAGCCATGGTAGTGCTAGTGTTAATTGGAAGGTGAGTGAGAACTTTCCAGTCATTTTCATCCTCATCAAGATAACAAACCGTTCTCATAAAGTCCTGAAGCAGCTTAATGGTGGGTGAGTGGCTCCCGATGGTAACATATTTACTAGGAATAAGAGATTCAATGTAGTCAATAAGTTCCTTTGACAAGCACTGTACATCCTCCTTAAGGTCCTGGTACATATCGCAAATAAACAAAGCTGCACTTTTGAACAGTTCCCATAAGCCATAAGTTGCAGCTGAGTGATAAAGAAGGAGACAGTTATCAGAATTAATTATATTTATAAGATGTTTTAGAAGAAGCTTCACCTGAAGGAAGGCAGCACACTCGACAGCTTCAACAATTTCCTCACTATCGAGGATAGGTCTCTCACCATTAATCACCCGAAGAGCCACAAGAAATCCACGAACGCTCACTACCTGAAGGCAAATTTCCTCCTGCTGGCATTCCTTCATTCCTGATTGGAAAAGCGCCCGGAAGTATTCGCAGTTGTCTTCCAAGAGGGTTTTGTCCACTGTAAAAACTTTGCCAGCAAGCTTCACTCTGACTGCTGCATTTTCTGATACTTGACCTCGACAAACCGGCTTAGGAGGTTCTAACACTGAGCCAGCACAGCTGCTAATCTCCATCATCACAACCACGGATTTTCATCAAAATTTTGGATAGCAACGAGAGTCAGATTATACCGTACTTCATTGCAGTGGCAGAACAATCAGACTTGCTTGACAGCCAGAAAAAGGTAGAACAACCATACTTGACTGAGTAAAGACTGTTTGTGTTTTCCTAAGCAGACACAAGAATAGAACTGGCTATACATAGAAGCAAAATGCATTGCTGCAAATAAACATGGGCCAATCAGACGCCTCCCTGATGGTATTGTATGATGGATAAGTATCTTCCTGTATCTCACAGCATTGAGAAAACCATTAATCCTGACCAAATCTCCAACAGCATTTTCAGAAATGTAGCTTCACTTTTGCCTGCAGACATTCATTATTTTACCACTTTCTGGCGATTCAGCAAATAATCCGCCTTCTGCTACAGACAAAAATTTTTAATCATCAGTGACTCACCAGAGCACGTGATGTCATTTTTCTGAACCACAGTTGATATGTTTCAATATATACATTAATAAATTCAATAGTATACATTTTATACGGTTATTCTATTTTTTTTTCTATTTTTATTTTATTTTATTTTATTTTGTTGTTTCTTAAATTTTTAACTTTGTACTGTCCACTTGCTGCCGTGGCAAAACAAATTTCCCACTTGTGGAACTAATAAAGGTTTATTTTATCTTATCTTATCTTATCTTATCTTATATCAGAGGTATGGCTTTTGGGCAGAAGTTATTACATGGATCTGCATGATTATTATTATTATTTTTTTAATTCATAATATCATAATTGTATAATTACATTTATATGCATGTGTAAAGGTCCTAATAAAGTATAAATCTCAGGGTTTACATTAAACTTTTTTCCATCAAGATATAATAGTATTTATGGAGTATGTCTATTTGTTCTCCTGTAGGATCCCAACAGAACCCATCAAGCACAAGAATACTGGAAACATGAATAACTATATTATTCCTACATGGGAATGAACATAAACTTATATTTATTTATTTTTGGAATATTATAATGAGTATGATTATTATAATTTTTCCATAATTTCCATTTTGCTCTCTGAGTCATAGTGGTACCATATAAAGTCACTTGGCTTGTTTTCTCTACTCCATCAGGGTTAAAACATTCAGTTTTTTTCCCCCAAGGAACAAAACTTTCACATGATTATTTTGGGTAAGGCAAGCAGTGACCCCAGATTGCTTTCTTCCTTTCGGAGGTGCGGTTTCCAGATGGTCATGAGCAGGCAGACTCCAGCCTACACACACACACACACACACACACACCAACTTTTACACACAGCTAAACTTTTAAGTGCTGTTGTTCACAGACTGTCCAGCCATTAGCCTTTCCAAATCCGATTTATTTCAACAAGTATTTTCCATCTAAATCTACACACCTCGAAGGAAGAGTGGTGGATTTGCTTGTTTTTTAGAAATGTCACTCACTGAAGAACCATAAGAGGATGCAGCTGTTTTTCCAGACCAGCGTCTCTTAAGGAGAGCATCTAGGAGAAGCTGACAAGGAGTTGAGAGAGCATGTAGATTGTTGTTTTTTCGAAAGAATTTTTTCAATGCTTCGCTGTTGTCCTGCTCAGGATGTCTATCATGTTTGGGAAAGCAAGAACGTGCAACATTGTTCCTGAACATGAACCTGTAGAGTGCAATATTGTGGTCTTGGGAGCAGTGGGCTCAGGCAAATCAGGTATGGCATTCATGACTAGTGTAAATTTCTTTCTAAAACTGTGTTTGTAATAATATAGGCTTTTAGAAAACTAAGTGTAGGTTTGAATGAGATGGCTGATTCATTAATCTTTTACATGTTTACATATTTTATAAACTTTCTGTAAAAAGAGTCCAGCTAATGCAAGTAGACTATTACAAAGATGACTCATAATTGCATAAGAGTAAATGAAACAAGAAACTCAAATCTTTTCCTAAAATAGCCAGAAGCTTCATTTGTTTTAGTGGACCTATCAGAATTCCCAGCTGAAATGTTATACTACATAAGTATGTTTCCTTGGACACTGGCTTTCCCATGGCCCCTGAGGTAACTTATATAAGCGATAGCAATTTACTACTTGTAGTCACAGGATGTTTGTGTTCTTCCTCTTTGCAGCTCTCACTGTGAAGTTCCTCACGAAGCGTTTTATTAGTGAATACGACCCGAACCTCGGTGAGACGCACTGGTTTTACTTTTACCTTAAACCCATGAAGTAGACTAAACATTTCCAGACTTTTCTACTTTTTTTTGTTCTTTGATCACTTATGACTTATGAAATTGGGCTGTTGAATCAAGAACAATTGGCTCAGCGTAATTCAGAGAATTTGGGATGTGAAGTAAAATATCCAATACTTCAAAGCTCATATAACCTTTTAAAACGAAGTAATAAGCTTAAGTTCCAATAAATCATTGTCATCTTGCCTAAACTGTAGCCTGTTAAATCATCAGTCAGATGGTAACCAGATGGACAGCTGAGACTAAATCTTCTCTTTGATTCTAAAAGGGAATCTCTGAGGCATTACCTGAATTATGTAGTAAAAATGCTAAATAAAGCAAGTGCACCAGGTTTAATAAGTACACCAATGACAAATAAATAAATAAACAAACAAACAAGCTTTTTGGCATTATCTTTGTAGAGGATACTTATTCCTCAGAGGAAATGGTGGATCAGCAACCAGTTCTGGTCAAAGTGATGGACACAGCAGACCAGGTAACACTTCATAGTATTATTTATTCAAGTTTATCCCAATTGTTGCTAAAGGATACACATACAGTATATTCTTAACACAAGAGGAATCACAAAGCTCTAGTAAGCTTAACATGGAATTAAAATTATGCATAATACAGGTCAATATAATGATAATATCATAATATGGTACTTTATTTAGAAAAGTGCTTTTTCTTAGTCATTACGTTTTTGTTGTACTTTATAGTGTTTGTAATGTAACAGAAGCTTCAACCACCCTGATTTGTAGCCTACTATTTGGCCTTCTTTTTCCCAGGATGGACCAGTGAACTGTGAACGCTACTTAGCCTGGGCCAGTGCATTTCTCATCGTCTACAGCATCGACAACAGACTCAGTTTCGAAGTGTGTCAGCAGTACATAGAGGCTGTGACACTGTACACCAAAAGCCTGCAGCCTGAGGCTCCCATCATTTTAGTGGGCAACAAAGTGGACATGGAGAGATACAGGTTTATCTTAACTCTTTTCTTGCATTTCAAGTAAGTCAGTTTAGCAAGCTTGGAACAATGTTCAGGAAGCTTAGTTTGGTTGTCTGTGCTTTAGTTTGGAGAAACACTTTCATCAGATTTAATATACACTTTAAATTCTTGATAGTCTTAAATAAACGTCTAAAATTGTGTAAGCTGAAGTATACATTAAATGTAGAAATAATATAGATAAAGATAAGACTCACAAAAGTAATAAAGATCTGGCTCAAATCACACACTCATTTAAATTACTGATGGAAATTAGTGCCTGCTTCTCCATGGAGTAGTGAACAAAAAATAATTACTAACAGTGTTAATCTTGATCTCTCAAAGGTCAGTAGCATTAAAATACCTGCTAATATTTATAGCTAGCTGTCAGAATATAAAAACCTTTAATAAATACATGTAGTTACAGTGAATTATAGTGATATTTATTGGGCACCATTATTTTTGGCTTTGTTATGATATTCAAACCTTGATCAACTCATTCACGGTGTGCGACATTTGTAAATGTATGGTTATGAATTTACAAAGTATAAAGGGACACGTGCAAATGATGTGGTGTTTGAGAATGTAGAATGGATACATTTCTCTTTTTAAATGTAATAAGTTATAGCTAAGTATTATTAAGTCTGTTATTATTAATTATTATGTATTATAAATAAGCATTAAATAAAAGAAAGATATGTTAATGTAATTGCATATGGTTATTTTCTCTATCTGCATACTGAACAACTTAATTAGATATAAAACAAGGGCAATGCCCCAGAGTGGAGCAGAGAGGGCTGATTAGCCGAGCTTTAGAGAGGTGTATAGTGCTCTCGCATTAATCACGGCTCTACAGCCAATCATGGTTGTCTGTGAGTAGTGGTAGTAGTAGCCTTAATGTGAGAGCTCCCTGGTGACAGAGGAAAATTGGTTATTGGACTAAACTGGGGAGAAAATTGAGGGAAAAAATAAAAACAAGGGTGATGGGATCAAAACGCCCAAATAAGCAAACTTCAGACAACACTGTCTTGGTTGACCAACACTATCTGGAACAATTACTTTTTGGGGGAGCATTAAGATGTACTGTACATACAATTAAAAACATTCAATATACATGAGGAAACAATATTTAGAAATAGGTGTGACCAATCAGGAAACAGCAAGTTGAAGCTGAGCAGTTTTATGTTTTGTACACGTGACTATGAGAAAGCTGTATTTAATAAAAGTGTCTGCCAAATGGTTAAAACTTACTGGCAGTCTTTGCTTTCTTCCCTCAAAAGAAGACAGCGTGTATGGTATTCAAATCAAATCAGGCATCCAACAGCTGGGTTTTATTACAGTATATGTGCACTGCTAATTATTTATACAAGAGGATAAGTGGTCGTTTATGCAAAGCTTTTTAAAGAAAGCTGCATTTTATGGAGTGTGGTGTGAAAGCAAATTTAATCTTTCATTTTGTGCGTGGTTGATAATCCATCACGGTCTTTCTATAGACACCAAAGGGTAGAACTGTAGACATGTTTGGTCTGTTGTGTGCTTGCACTGGAGCTACACGATTAATGAGATGATAGCGATAAGTAATGGAAATCTGTTTCCCCAAAAATATTTCCCATAGATACCAGACCACACATTTGCTCCAAAACACTTAAGTCACAACGGTCCAATGAGGACACATGCAGAATTCCTGAACCACATATCATTACTTCTATTTAGTAATTAGTTGCCTTATTATGTTATTTCAACATAATATCAATTGTATTTGTATAACATGCTTTTCAACTTCATAACTCCTTATTTCAAATTATTACCCCAACATAGAGCGATTAAGTCCTGATAGCATATTATTAAGTGGAAATAATGAAATTTCAAAAGAAAATATTTTACAGCTTGTGTTAGAGCAGGGAAACCATACAATGTGCAAGACAAGGGGCCCTGCAGGACCAGGGTTAGGAATCTGCACTGTAAAGTATGCAGGAACAGAATGTAAAATTAATTAGGTCGTTCCTATAAGTTCTTCACCCAGAATTTCAAGTTTGTGGATAAATTTTTTTGACCTTCATTTCTGTCTCTATCTCAGACAAGTGGACAAGGCGGATGGTGCGACCCTAGCTGCCCGTTTCGGCTGTCTGTTTTTTGAGGTGTCTGCTTGCCTGGACTTTGTGTCTGTACAAAACGTCTTTCATGAAGCAGTCCGGGAGGTGAGGCGTGAGACGGAGAGGAGCCTTTCACTCCGGTCTCTTTACATCAGTGAGGACAAAGCAGCAATCAGCCTCGCCTCTGCCTCGCTCCTGACACCATGCTTCAAGGAGCTGCCCACTCCGGCTACAGCCAAGCTGGTGACTGTGAAGTCCTCAAAGGCCCAGATCAAGCGCAGAGCGCCCACCCTCACCCTCCTTAAAGGCTTCAAGATCTTTTGACTCAACACTGCCTCCTTATGTTGATGGGAGATACAGTCAGACTGGAAGGTACCTTTTGGACTTCGGCCTGCTGATAAGGTGCCATGAGTATAACTTAGGAGCACAAACCTTTCGGTCACATGTAGAGTGAGACTATGAAATCAATATTATTGAACTACACTCGTGTCATTTCTAAAAAAATTGGTTTGTTTAGCTTTTTACTCTTTATACACGATATGATGATTGCATTAGTTTAGTAACACTGCTTTTTATCAGCACATACTACGTACTTTAGAGTGAGGAAAAACTTACATGTGCTAAATGCAATCTTAAAAAAAAAAAAACAATGATAAAATCAATGTGCCTGAAATAATAAAAAAAACAAATGTGGGATATTGCATGCGTGTTAGGTCAGATTTAATGATCATTTAGACACCAACCAAGATATGTTTGGTGTCTAACAATTGCTTATTTACTTTGCAATGGACCTACAAGCATTATGTAGCTAGCAAATAATCATAGTGTCATCTCACCCTAAACATTTTCCTAAAATACATCCTCAAATGCTCTTGTATTTACTTTTAAAGTATATTGTTAAGTTATAGACACTCCCCCTGCCAATTAAATTAATTTGCATTTAAACTTTATATTATGATCAGTATAATGTCCTACAACTCTTTTTTAAGAGAAGTCAAGGAAGCATGCTGTTAAACAAGGCAACCACACTCTCATATATTTCATGCCAATTTTGTTTTGATTTTAAAGATTACGGCTTGAAGCTCATGAATACAATTAAAAAAAAGTATCTCAAAATGTTTGAATATTTCATTTCAGGTTTGAGTAAATTACTGTTCATACAGTATAAATATTCTGTACAGTATTTCTCAGTCTTAGTCTTCAACAGTGTTGGGTGTAACGCGTTACAAAGTAACAATTTTTTTACTTTGATTTATTTGATTACTTTTTTGATGTAACGAGTAATCTAACGCGTTAAGTCTGCCATTTACTGTAAGTACTCAGTTATTTAGTTATATTTTAAAAAATGTAATCCATTATTCAGACAATTTATATAATCCGTGAGCCAGACAGCAGTCACTGTTAGTGTGTGTGTGTGTGTGTGTGTGTGTGTGTGTGTGTGTGTGTGTGTGTGTGTGAAAGTCGTCCTACAAACCC
>JAQMYK010000007.1:19325763-19353998 GCA_030014345.1 Clarias buthupogon
TATGTTTGCATTTGCGGGTCATAAGAAGTTGCTGTAGTAATTTGACCGTGAGGCAAACCTCAGTTTAATATGAATACGCTTGTTCTAATACTTAAGCAGGTTGGATAACAAACACTTTATATATTTATTTATATTTTAATCTGTATTTGTTGATATAATTACATTTTCTGTCAGGAGACTGTAAGGTTTTATTTATCATTTTAGAAGGAGTATCGTTTTAACTTTGCAACAAGTAGAGCTAACACTGGAACCCTAGTTGCAACAGGAAAGCTTTCGAGATATTATCTGTTTAGAAGATAATATATCTTTTGAATTTATAAGTAAGGTCAGTAGTTTAGTAGTGCAAATCTTGCTGTAGACAAATAAATGAAAATTTTAGGAATGTTGAGTTCTTTCATACTCCGGCTATGTGCTCATAAATGCTAATCACCTGTGATTCAACAGGTATAGTCACGGCACTAGTGAAAAACTCACAGAGAGCCTAGACGACAAAATGCTGACTAAATGCAGTAGGAACGAAAGGCTAGTTTTCTCGTATGGATTTATTTAAGTATTTTAAACCAGACAACCTTCAGTAATGCTAAAATTTAAAGCTGATCGATCAAGGTCCACATTATTGACGTACCTTTTTCATTCAACGAAAGAGCTCTGGAATGATACAAATATTTTTTAAAAGTACCATCGTTTTTGTAAATTTCATATAATAAGTCCTACAAATAATCTTCTTTTGTATTTATCAAGTATAGCTTGCCCCCTGAGAGTTTTGTGATGTTTGGAAACAGGGTGTAATGTAGGTGTGGTAGTGTTGCTGTAAGCGCTTTGTAATTCAAAACACACATCATCAATAACCTAATGTTTGCTTTTGTACAAGCAGAAATATTCACATAGTCAAGGCAGCACTGTTCTATGTTCTAACCCTGCTGTTATGATTGATTTACATTTTTGTTAACACTGGCTTGTGTATCTATTGCCTGTGTGTTTTCTACCTTGCACCCACTTAGTTCATTAGCATGAAGAGCATGTGGCTGACTCTTTCATAACCTTAAATCGCCACTTGTTATGTAATCGTTTGTTTCCTGGCACACGAATCACGACTCCCTGAGTTGAAAGATCAATCGATTCAGCATCCAGCGTGCCTCGTCTCTCCTGCCATGAAGCTCATGTGACCGAGCCATTTCAGAGATCCGTCCAGACGTCGTTCTGTATGATACAGAAGCCCTGCATGTGAAAGCCAAGAGCACAAACTTGTATGTGTCTGGACCTTTGAACACTAATTGACCAGTCGAGCCAGCGTGGAACTGCTGTTCATCTGCCTCCTGTGTGCTTATCGTTTATTTATTACTGCAGTTTAGTGATAATAGCAGAGGAGAAAAACAAAGCGCTTGGGGAAACATAAACACAAAGCAAGCGAGTGTTTTATATAGCCCTAATTGTCTCTGAGTTCGGCAGTATTCATGAGCTGCTTCATCCTGTTTGTTGCCGTCAGGATAAACTGCAGCTAAATTTACTCATCTGATCAGTACTTTTCTTAACTGTCATCTTTTTTTTTTTTTATCCTTCTAATTAGTCCCTGCTAGAGTTTTCGTTCACCAAGCCCCATGATTGCATTTCTTTGTTGCTTACTGATAATCATGAGACATGCCTTAAGGGAACAGTAATAGCACTTTCTATATCAATTCCTATATTTTATGCATATATAGCATTGTGCCTCAGAAGAGTGTTTCTACCATTTCACCAGTTTCATAATATGTAATAAATACAGCAGTGTTATGAAATAGGTGTTAATTAAGGATTATGTAATTGAATAGGTGCTGACTTCTCAGGAGCTTTAGATGAAGAGTCTAGTTTGCGTACTTGGCTTTTGTATGTGCAGATGTTAAGTCTTAACAGCAACAGCATGTCACCTTGATTTTTTTTTTTTTTTTCAGTGCACTTATGCTTTTTTTTTCCGTTTTCCATTCACAGTGAAGGGATGTGCATATGTTGTGATCATCAATGAAGTACAGTGGAACCTTGGATTACGAACATAATTCGTTCCGGAAGCGGGCTCGTATTTCAAAACACTTGTAAATCAAAGCAAATTTCCCCCATAAGAAATAATGGAAACTCAAATTATTTGTTCCACAGCCCAACAAATAAATACATAAAAATAATTAATACAAAATATAAAGTAAAATTAAAACAAATTAACGCATTCAAACACACAATAAAATATGTTTTACAAACATGCACACATGTGGTCACAGTGTTATAGTAAACAGTACATGTGTGCACAGATGTTGATTTATACCAGTAAGAGCGCGCGTGCACTAAGACCAAGCAGGGGAGACGATTACCCACAATTCTGCAGCGCAAGAGAGAGAAAAACCATTGGCTCCGTTGTGATCACGTGACACTCGGTGTCAAAACAAGAGGCGCATGCGAATACTCGGTACTCGTAAACCATGACTTATTCGTTTTTTAAGTCAAACTTTATTGAAAATCTTTGCTCATCTTGTGGAACACTCGCAAACTGCGGCTCCACAGTATTCTAAATGGAACATGGCTGTTAACCTTACCGAATATTAATCAAATTGTGGTATTATGACATCACCGTAGTATTGTACATAGATATACGGGTATGAAGCTCAGTTCTGCATCAGAACTGTTTAAAGTTAAGAGATGCACGATGGACTGATTAAGGTAGTGTCTGTCTTAGCTCAACACAGGCATGCAAACTAAACAAGAAAAGCCTGTCTGGTGAAACAATCTTCTGCGCAAACCTCTTGTGTTTACTTGTCTGCCCCGAAGATTGAAGGCAGCTTGTTTCACAGTGGTTGCATGTGGACATCACCATTGCACAACCGTGTTTTTTTCTTTTTTCTTTCTTTCTTTCTTTTTTTTTTTTTAAATATCTCCATAGCAACACCTGTAAGCATTTAGCCACAATACAACATTCTTCTCCTCCCCCCCAAAGCATAATACCATCTCGCATTTTTTTGCCCATGATCTTTATGTGATCTTAGTGTGTTACACCTTTCTGTGCTTTCTGTTCATTTTATTTTCATGCAATCCAGTTAAGAAGGCCTTGCTGTCACTGGTGTCGCATTTTCGTAAAGGGCTCTGCATGCGAAGCAATAAAATCTAATAAGGAAGTAAGGAAGTAGAGTTGACAGCAGGCCTCTAAACAAGGAAATGGTAATGATTAATACAGTCCAGTTGCAGTTGCCATACAAGTCCTTGTGTAAAATGTTACATTTGAAACAATAACCTATTAGATATAGAGTATTAATATAAATGTATTACTGTCTCTAAATATTTATCAGATTAGATCATTCGGACTGTCTTACATTTCAGTTAGACTCATGGTCCAATGAAGTTTTTCTTCACACTTCTCCCTACTGTAGCCTGAAGATTTATCCCCTAATTATTTATTCGTTTGATTACAAAAGGAAGAGTACTTCTATTTCTTTTTGTATAAATGAAGAAATGCAATGCTACAGAAATCTATTGAACCTCTGCTGTTTGAGGAAATACCCACCCATTTTTTATTGTCCTCTTAGGAGCAAGTCACACATTGATTCGTCATTGATTTATAGTAAATGCTAGGCGGTTGTCGGGTAATCTACAGAGTAATTAGTAGTCACAGATCATCTGTGAGTCATAGTACGAAAGCATATCGATGATTGATTAAATCATGAATGGTTCCATATACCAACACACCGTCAGAATGTGCTTTTGTTTAGGTTTAGTGAAGCGATGCTGTTGTTTATTCATGTAATTCGACTCTGCCCTGTAGATACATCCCTCCGCTGCTGTGGGGAAAAAGTGGCCATTTACAGACAGCTCTGTATGGAAAGCTGGGCCGGGTGAGTTCACCACACCCAACCGGTCTGCGCAAGTATCTGCCCATGCAGGATGGCGCCACAGCGACCTTTGATCTCTTCGAACCTCTGGCGGATCATCAGAGCGGAGGTCAGTGTCCCATGGGAGTATGCTTTCTGTTCAGGCTGCATGAAAATGCATGAAAAGCTCATTCATCCACAGGATCTCTTCTACTGAAAACAGATTAAGGACTAAAGTAAAAAAAAAAATAATCTAGCATGAAAGGAATGCATTAGGCCACTGACTAGTAGATGGTTATGCTAGAAAGCTCAGACATAAGTAACAAATTAACAGGTGTTTAACAAGCAATTACATAAGCAGTTTCCTGTCTCAGATTTATTAGTCAAAAGAATAAAAGGTCAGAGTTCTGAGGAGCTTCGTCCTTCCCCATGTTGTTTTTGTTGATAGGTCTTTGAGTGCAGGATGTGAAACTGTTGTTACTATTTTAGTCTACACGACGCACATGTTATTATGGTATGATGCGTATTGGACCTTGCTGTGTTCCTCCTACTTGGTTATGTCTAACAAGTCTGACCGGTTTTAAAACTGTGGCATTTTCAATGCAAATTGCAATATACATTGGTGTAAAATGGTCCAAAACATTTCCAATATGCTTGTTAAGGAATGTAATAAGACTGAAGGAATAAAAAATAAAATGACTCATTAGCTGGAATTAATAACTAGCTAGCCATATTAATTACCATTGCAAATGTGATGATGAAAGGGAAAAAAAAAAAAAGGCAAAAAGCCTTCTGGGTGAACTTCCCTCATAATGGTGGTTGAGATAAGGCAAAGATATTTTTGAATATTTTCAAAATATTTTGGTCATGGTATAATACCATGTTCATAACCTCCTCAAAACCTCCAATAAAATCAACTTGTGCATAAATTGATGCACACCTCACAGAATGAGGTACCATATTGCATAGCCACTGTTTAGTTAGAACATTGACCCAGAGCAGGAGAAGAGTCTCTACAGTATTACAGCGGGTGAAGCATGAAAAAAGGTGTCACATTTGCATTCTCTCTAAGTTATCGCTGAACTAATCAAGCTTGTCCTGACCAACATGCAAATTGCTTGCGGTCACATCTTTTCGTCGTCTCTCTCTACAGCGGATGTCACCATGGTTATCTGCCCGGGCATCGGGAACCACAGTGAGAAGCACTACATCCGTACCTTTGTGGATTACTCGCAAAAGCAAGGCTACCGCTGTGCCGTGCTCAATCACCTCGGGGCCTTGCCTAACATCGAGCTCACGTCCCCTCGCATGTTCACATATGGTATGTTCTGTAAAACATTTTCCTAGCCCTGTAGGTTCTGTAAAACATTCCTCATTCCCCTAGAACTTTAACCTGACTTTAGATCTTTCACTCCTTTAAACACAAAGCAACTGATCGAGTCTAATTCTGGCAACAATACAGTACATTTCCTGAGAAAATGACCAAGTTATTCACCATTTGTTTGGTTTCGTATCCCTACAAATGTTTTATGTGGACTATCTAGATTTCTGAATTTTGTAAAGCATCTTTTCCAAAGCACTCACACACATTATACATACTGTATACTGCGAATAATTCCTCAGTGATACACAATTATTCATAAAATACTACAGTCATTTTGGTAAGCAGGAATCATGTAGTTTGTACATGTTTCTTTTCCTCACTCTGTAGGCTGCACCTGGGAGTTTGCATCCATGGTGGGATACATAAAGAAGACCTACCCCCAGAGCCAACTCATCGTCGTGGGCTTCAGTCTCGGCGGCAACATTGTCTGCAAATTCCTGGGGGAGAACCATGCCAATCAGGAGCGCGTGTTGTGCTGCGTGAGCGTGTGCCAAGGTTACAGTGCATTCAGGCAAGCTAGAGTTTCTTTCTGTGAAATCATTCGAAAGCCAGTGTGGTTCCACAGTAGGATGAGAAGATTCATTCATTTGCACAGTGATTTAGAACATTGTTTTTGTGTCTTACTGGATGCCGGAGTCTCTATAGTAGTAAATATGATGCAGTATGCCATTCTTTTTATTACTGGTTGGCTAATATTTCGAAATAATTTTTTAGTTAATCTTTACTTTCAACCCTTTGAATTCAGTTTCAGGAGGCAGGCCCAGTGAAGAATACGCAATACAATAGGTATCTCTGCCTGTGTGCACTGGTGCCTATGTAACCTAAAAAAACAAAGTTTGGACTCTGTGTTTGTCGTTATCATGGCCTCAATACTGATGGTCCTTTTCATGTCTGTCAAGAGGCTTGCCCAGTCTGTCTCCGTCTCAGTGTAGGTGTTGCAGCCATGGTGCTTGTTAAGCCTACAGTAGTAGAAGTATGTCTCTTAGTACCAATGGAGGAGGAGGTGCGATGTCAGTGCTTATCAGGACCACTGACTGAAATATCAATTGTGGCTGCACAAGGTGAAGGAGCCTCTGTGTCTCAGTCCTGAAGGAGGATTCATGGCCTTACAGTCAAAGGATGTTATTGTTGCTGCTCTAAATCATATTTAAACAGACGTCTTTATGAACATAAACATTTTTCGTTCAGTCGATTGTATATCTAGATTGGTTAACAGTCAGTTGGTTAGTTTAAGTAGCTGTAGTTCTCACTCATTCTCTATAAAGCTTATCCTGTTCAAGGTCACAGGAGGCCCAGGGGGTACACTAACCCCAAGGGAGTTGGGGCACAACGAGGGGTACACTCTAGTTTGGGTGCGAGTTCATCACACTGTAGCTGTAGTTATTTTTATATATCTTTACCAGCTGTGTTTACTTCATCAGCCTTCCAGATAAAATGTATTGTGGCTAAGCAGCTGTTGCTTGGTTATTGTTAGATGCGTAGGTGTTATGGGCATGCTTTCTTATTCTCACATGTGTAGCACATCTTACATCCTCCAACTGAGTGGCTGCATATATATATATGTATGTATTTTTTTTCACAAGTGCTGTGACTCTAAACACCTTTGGACTGGTGAACTGCTTTACTTACCATGAGCTCAGCTGGACGGTTGTAGAATATCAGCTGATATTGTACATTTGTGATTTACAGCACCTCCAGTCTTTCTAATCTATGATTCTGCGAAAGCCTGAATTACATTGTTTCTAAATTAACACATCATCCCTGTGCACATGGCTGATTTAGCGTGTTTGTGTGTGTTTAGGGCTCAGGAGACCTTTCTGCAGTGGGACCAGTGCCGGCGCTTCTATAACTTCCTCATGGCTGACAACATGAAAAAGATCATTCTGTCACACAGGTAGAGCTGATCACTGTTGTCTTCTGTTTCGTTGTTAAGAGCAGGTCTCTCTGGTATTTGGAGTCACTGAGCTGTTTTTCATCTTTTTATTTTCTCCCACAGGAGCAGTCTGTTTAGAGGAGGCTCTCCTAAGGTGATCGATGCAGATCTGAGACGCCTTTACACTGCCACTTCTCTCATGCAAATCGATGACATCATCATGAGGTTCCTGTGCTGCTTTGTACATTTCAATGCCTTATGTAGATTATTTGTAACAACAACAATGCACACACATTGTAGTTATGTTTTGAAATTGATATTAAGTGATCCAGGATTATTTGATCCACACAACAGCTAAGCTCTATTAATGCATTTGAAAGATTGAGGTCAGATGAGGTAACACAAATTGTGCGCTACAAAGTCAATGCGAATAAGGAAAATGGCATCATATTGTGTTTTATCTAAAACAGATCTATAAAGTCTTTAGTGGAAATGAAGTGTACAATTATATCACACAATTTCTAATAGAATCGTTCCATTATTAAAATCCTAACATCAGATCTGCAAACCTTTTATGTAATTCAGATAGATTCCCAGCATTTTAACATGTGCGCATGCCGATATGGGCGAGTGCTTTAATGGCAGATGAGTCAAGAAGCATGTGAATAAGGAATGACTGACAGTTGTGCAGGTGTTGTGAAATCTCCATTGTTAAGACACACTGACAGCCCCACCCCATCACCCCTCATCTTACACAATGTGAAATCTTTATTATTATTGTTAGTGATAATGAAGGAATATTAGTAAAGCTGGGTTCAAATCTGTCTTACTGGTCTTTTAATACCTAAGCGGGGGTGTGCAGTTGCTCTGTGATGTGTTGCCTTGCATTTAATTGTGAGGGTCAAATTGTACATAAGCAGGCATTTTAGTCATATTTAGGACAAATGGCAAGTATTGTGAAATAACACAAAATAAAAGGTTGAATGCCTATATACGAAGTGATTTCTAGTAGAATAATATTTTTAAAAAACAATAATCTACTTAACTTTTTCATTAATTAACTAATTGTTTATTTTCTAGAAAGTTCCATGGACACGATTCCTTAAAAGAGTACTATGAGAAGGAGAGCTGTGTGCACTACATTCACAATGTGAGTACTATGTAAGATTATATAGTTCAAACCTGCTGACTTTCTTTGACATTTCAGTTATTTTGATACACATTGTAATTGGGATTTAAACTGTGATATTAAATGCTACCTCTCCATTTAAATTATTAAATGTAGAGGTAGTCCCTGACTTAAAAACATTCAAGTTACGAATTTCCACAGACACAAATGGACTGAACTTTCGTAGATGTGAACAAATCACAGAAGTAGCTCATATGTGTTGTACACCTATACACATATTGTAAATATTGTGCATTGGACAATAGATACCAATATTAACCAATATATAGAATATTTTTAGTGTGTAAGTAAATGTATAAAATATCTAAATGAGGTCATGTGGGGTGCAGGAGAAATGAGTCAGCCTCACCGGTTTCAATGATCAGTCCGGAAGCATAATGATAGAAAATGGCTCTTCTGATTGTGAATAACCCTAATTTTGGAAAATCTTTAACAAAACATAGTTTACAGTCCAATACAGTGGAAAACAGCTCTGTGACAAAAAGGTGTCCGGGATTCCCTTCGCGATTAAAAGGCGCAGAGACAATGCTGTTATGTTTCACATATGTGAGATTCATTTCCATAAGCGCAGTTACAGTTTTTGGCCACATGATGGCAGTGTGGGGAAAGGGGACAGAGATTTAATCAAGTGGATTGGTATGCTTTACATTGTAAAAGGTATAAGACGCACTTTGTCAGACTTATGAACATGCTCCGAACTTGTTCGTAAGTCAGGGACTACCTGTTCTGTTTTGTGTTCAAACAAGTCAAGGCTAATGACAAATAATTGGACAAATGATCTCATTAAAAAGATGTTTGACTATTAATTTATAAACTTAAAATTTATATATATCTCAAAAAAAAAACTTGATGACAAACTCTACATAAATTCTAGTTATGCAAATATTACCTGTAATAAATTTCAGTCTTTCTTTGATTAAATAATTTCAAAAAAATTTTTTTTAATCCGCTGCTCTGTGTGTATGTGTTGTAGGTGAATGTTCCGCTCTTGCTGGTAAACTCTGCTGATGACCCACTTGTACACCAGTCTCTTCTCGCCATCCCGCGCACACTCTCAGGTACTGCTGCGCTTCTCAAAACACACTTCATTTCACTAAATATACACTTTTGTTGGTAACGTGCTAGAAAACTTGGATTTTAGTGTAACAAGACAAATAAAATCCTCAAGATGTTTTTTACTTAAGTCAGGTTTCCCAACATGTAGTGCTGCCTCTAGGGGGTGCACAAGGCAAAACATTGAAATAGAAAAATAAAAAATTCTATTAAATAATAATGATAATAATATTACGTTAAAACTTCTAAAATAGTCTAATGAATACATAGCCTGTTCACTGGATATACATCCAACATCAGCTGCACTTGCACCCCTCATTAGGCTCTCCATTAATATTATTGTGGTGTCTGGCTATAAGGATTAGTTATTAATTGCTCACACAGAGCTAGCCAGGGGAATCTGCCATCAGGACCTGGTCTGTTTTTAGTGAACATACATTTTTAAACCTTTTTTTTTTTCCTCCTCTTTTTCCTTGTTTTGTGCATGACACTTGGAATTTTTAATACACATTTGCAGTGCATTAATGTTGTGTGCATATGTTGTCTGAATGTCCTCCTTTAATTGAGTTTGTTAGGATTTGAGTGTTCTTATTAATATAAATTACAATAGATTATTTTTCTGTATGATTTAACATTTAACTGTGCCTGTTCCTCACCCTGACTTACTTTTTTAATATTGCAGCTGATGGTGTTGCATTTTAATGTTGATTTAATTTTATTGTCTTGTTGAGGTCCTTAACATTATTATGGCTCTTCCGGTTATTTCCCCATTCATTTGCAAATGATAAAAGGCTACAAGTTTACCCTTTAATGCAGCCGAAAGTGTGCTCTGTTCAGGTTATTTTTTAAGGGTGTTGGCAGGGCTGCATGAACTAGATCAGGGTGTAGAAGGGGTGTCTGACCTTAAAAAACTATTTGGGAAGCACTGCACTATGGGATTTCCAGAATGACTCTGCTCTTATTCACAGGGCTTGGGAACCTATGCAACGCTTTAATTAATTTCAATATGATATAATTCAAAAGTTATGACTACATTTTGCTAAGACACACTCATCATCAGCATAGTAAAAGCAATAAATGTATTGTGAAATGTATTTTGAAAAAGCGGTGTTGATTCATCCTGTACATTTTTAGAAACTTGCAGAATTTATGCTTAAGAATTCTAAAGCAGCGCTCATGACTTGATGCTTTTCATAAGACACTTTGTTTGTTCCCTCATCCTTCTGTACATCTTGCTGCTCTGTGAACTTTAGATTTCTTGCCTAAGGTTGAGAGTTTTATTACACTTGAGGTGTGTTCAGGTTATTTTTGTCTTCAGGAGATTGCTTAATGAGAGGGTTGTAGAACAGGCAGTTCAAGCTTCCACGTCAGCAAAAGAACATTTTATCCCGTTTAACATCAGTTGATTAAACCTCAATAAATGTGGTTCTTTTTTTAATGATGCTGAGGTATAAAAATGAAAAAAGCTGTCAGTTCTGAGAAGAACAAAAGAAGATTAAACAATAATTCCAAACGCATGTTAAAAAAGACCAGTGCGATCTAGGTTTAAGATTAGGTTTATTCCTGATGATTCCTGATCAGAATACAGATCAGACGTGATTTATTAAAGACTTGTGTTGTAATGTATAGTATATGTGCCTAATTACAGTGATCACACTTTTTTTCACTAATAAACAAAAAAAAAATGCCTTCTGCCTTAACATTTCACTATCAGAAAACCACATAAGACACACACACACACATACTTAAACATGCTTTAAGTCTTGCCACAAAATGCATCATACAAAAACTAAACTGAGAACATTAGTGACCTGGGGAAAGTACAGTAAAAGCAAAGCAAGTCAGTGATCTAGGAAGAGGTTGTGCATTAAAAGCTTTAGACACCCAAAGTCAATCCTGACAGAGGTTAAAGTAACATCAACACTGGGCTAATTGGATATAGTTTCTTGATAACAGTCATATCATCTGTAGAATAAAATTAACAGATAGTGTTCTAAACAGATACAAATGACAGGATAAGATAAAAAAATATATATATTTCATTATTATTTTATCGCCCTGTTTTATTTGTAAGCGCAAATGAATATAAAGCTCATAAATATTAATGTACATTATTTGTTTATTTATCTATCATCCATAATGACTTTCATCTTATTTATATTTTTATACATTTGATTAGTTGACTTGGACTTGAGGTTTGAACAGTTTTGACCTGGTGATCTTCCTCCTGAGCTACCCCTGCCCTTATCCTAAGTAAACTGCTTCGGTTTTAAATAGCGTACTCGGTTCTTTTTATATCGGGAAAATTGAAATACAACCAACTAAATCAGTAAGATGATATCACAACAGGTGCAAATGAAAATAACCTCTGCGTAGACACAGACTCGCCAGTACAATCCAGTCACTTAAAATTGTAGGTTCATGTAATCTGATGAAATGTGAAGTAACCTCCTCCCCTTTTCCTCCTTCTCCCTCTCCAGAAAAGAAAGAGAACGTGATCTTTGCCCTTACGCTGCATGGTGGCCACCTGGGCTTCTTCGAAGGTGCCGTTCTCTTTCCGCAGCCACTCACCTGGATGGACAAGGTCATTGTGGGGTACGCCAACGCCATCTGCCAGTGGCAGAAGCAGAAGCCGACATGCCAAAGCCAGGATGACCAAGCCTCAGGAGACACATGCTTGAACACTGATTCCTAAACTTTGACCTATGCCCTCTGTCGATTCATTCCCATTCTCCACCAAACCACTCGGATCTTTCTGACTGGTCTCATCTTATTCACAAAAACGCATCTTTATGATCAGTAGTAGAGAAAATGTTTGATACATAGGGGATCACTCACATGTATGCCGGCACATAGACGTTAGAAAGGATGATATCAGGGCAGCGTTATGCGTATACCATATTTTCTAGGCCTAAAGATGCTAATACAGTGACTCATATATTATATACAGGGGTGGCCCAAAAGTCTGGATCGTTATGTGAAGTTTGATATTTTCCTTTTTATTTCACATCCAATATAACTGTCTAATAGAAAGTCGACACAACACCAGACTTAACCCTGCTCATATGTTTTTACTGACGTAAGGGTGAAGTCAGTGGCCTATTAGCATCAGCCGAGGACAGTCATTGTCAGTAAAGGTAGAAATCATCTATACGTGTAACACCATCAGTTCTAATACGTTAAGAAATTCTCGAACCCCAAATATGAGCATATGTCAAATTTATATATTTATAAATAAATGTTTTGTCTATGGATCTAGACTTTTGGGCCACCCAATATTTCGCATCAGACTAATTTTAGTCTTTTTTTTTTTTTTTTTTTTTTAAAGAAAAGGACCTTAGTGTGACACTAACATAACGGAAATGAGCTTTCAGCATATGTATGGCACCCAGGGGAAAGGACATTTTGACTGTATTGTAGACTTTTCTGATCTACCTATAAAATTGAAGCACTTTAAAATCATGTTACCCCTGGAAAAAAACAACAACATAATTTAAAGACCCAGTTAAGACTATATCATGAGTATTGGAACATTTTTTTTTTTTTCTGTGAGGAAATCTCACAGCAAGAACTTATAACAATGAGTCGATTTCTATACAGACTTGCAACTTGTCTAGAAAATATGGTACACATTGTAGTCCAGTCAAAATGTGTCACTAAATGCACTGGCCCTAGGGTTTGTAAAAGAAGTTAGCTTGCAGCTGCTAGAGAGGAAAGCCTTCAGCACAAACAGCTACTGTAGACCGACGCTACGCTACCACACTGTACATAACACTGACGGAACGGACCGTTATGCAGGCACTGTGTGCTTATGGCGAGGACAGGCGTGCTGCTGGTGCCTCTTCTGTGCTGTTAAAGCTGCTCGCTGGTCTGTCGATGTCTCGAACAGACCCAGTCAGCGCTTGTGTTATATTTGTTAAACTGTGTTATTCATTCTGAGGTGGAAAAAAAAGACTCCAATAAGAGTCACCATACTGTAGCTTAAAGCCTTTTTTGGTTTAAGCACTTTATATTATTTTTGCCATAATATTCATAAAGTAGTTCAAGGACGTTTGAGGATGCAAGCAGAGACTGGATCAAGCAATGCAGCAAGAGGGAGAGATGTCCACTATGACTCCTCTATGACTCAATGATCCCTCCTAATGTTCCTCAATATGTTCTTTCAGATCTTTTTGAGCATTGCTGTAGTGGTGTTAAGAATGTGCAGGGGTTTGCTTGGAGTTGGATTCTCGGAATCAGAGTAGGAAGTCCAGCAGGAGACTGCCTAGGTCTGTGAAAGCTGGTGAATTGCAAGCATGTGTTTCTTTCTTTTTTTTATTTATTTGTGCTTCATGCCTGTTTTTTTTTTTTTTTTTGTCGTCATTTGTAAAGGGAACAGAATGTGAACGTTGGGGGAATTACTGAAAGAGTAACTTCTTGTTCCAGTTCTTTAGCATGTCTTTGTATATTTGGAATAGATGGACCGAAAACAAAAAGTGGATGAGTTGTGAACACCTTTTCCAGTCATTTTTCTTAAGGAAACGGTTTAGTCGAAATTAAAATTCTTGCTAGCAATTAAAAGATGGATGCTTAAAGCTAACAGGTTATTATTGTGCAAATGTAAACCATGACAAGCATTTGAGAGTTTTATGTTGTCTCCTTGTGTATGTGTTGGGTACCTAGAGAATCCCCTAAAAACGATTTGGTTCCTCCGAATTGCCCCTAAGTGGTGTTGCCCTGGCATCCCATCCAGTGTGTATTCCCATGCCATCCCCAGTGTTCCAGATCCACCATGGCCCTGACCACTACAAAACATAAAACATGCCCCAAAATATCATTTTCTCCAAGTTTACTTACAAATCAGATTGCATGTATTTTCATAGTAGTGAATCACCACTAACGTGTCAGGGAAGTTACTGTTTTTAGCTTTGTAACAGAAACCACATAACCAAGTCTGTCTAAATACCAAGCAATTTGACACGGTTTGAATCCAGCCTGCACAATTATTACCTGCTAGTTGTAAGCTTCCATCAGTTATTGGCAATATTTAGATTCCCGGGTTGTAAATGGATGTGAGAGATTAATGGAGAGAATCATTGTTAAAGAGAAGAGTGATGATGTGATGGCTTTCGAGCTTTTATTTTGACTGTTCCATTGTTGTTAAAGAGGACAAAGTTACAAGTTAATTAGAATTGCAAGTTGCAATCCAGTCAGTAAAGCACAGACGCCACCTGCTGGTCTTCTGGTATTTTTTATTTTTTGGTGAATCTTCATCAAACCTCCTGCATATTTTCTAGTATTAATATTTTGGTTGTGACCTTAAGCTTAAATCTCATACAGTACAAGAAAAAAAAGCAACTTCTGATCACTCTTCCCTCAATTCTTATATTAGAAGGATCTTGATCAGGGTAAATCGATTTGTTCGTTCAGTATTGAAGTACACTGAGAGATCTGACTTATCCAAGAACACCAGCATCATTCTGCTTAATGTCAGTTGATGCAAAGCCTTCTGCCTCTCTGAATGTTTTTTTATTTTTTTGCACAAAAAAATGCAAGCTTTAGATGTATCACCTTAACTTTGAACGTTAATTTTTGTCCTTGTATTGTATACATATTTAATCTCTTGTTGTTGGTTATTTACTCATTTGTTTGGAATATGATGTACATGAATGACTATTGGTGTGTAATCATCAGCACATTTGATTCTGAAAACCAAAACCAGAAAAACATGTAGAGCGACATGGTGAAAACGGATTCTGTAGTTTATTTAACAGGTTTTTTTTTCTTCTCGGCACCCATTAGCAATAACATCTGAGGTTTGTTTTTTCCCGTCACGCCAAACTGCGGGGCCTAGTCCAGAAAAATAAGAAGCGTGTCAAATTAGGAGTGTAAAATCACATTCCTGCTGTTCTCACAAAGTACGGGGCAGTCCACCATCATTTACAGCATCGACAGAGCATTTGTTATCCCCATATGTGATTGTATTTATTAATCTGTTCACATTCCCAGTAACCCACTGCCCACTTGAAACACTATCAGGTGGAAATCCGTACCGCAGTACAAGATCATTCCATAATTTACACAGTGCAATTTGACTTCTAGGTTTATAGAGTTGATCAGTGTATTCACAGTGCTGTGTGTTTGATGGGTTGTTTGTACCCATGACTATCACATTCCACCTTCATTGATCATAACACTTCAACCTAGTGTATGTGTGTATTTTTTTATTATTATTTTTTTGGGGGGGGAAAAAAACAATGTGTGATTGAAACATTGGAATAAATATAGTTAACGTGTTCAAATAAATTATTTTCTTGAATAAATACTTGTTTTTTTGTTTTTTTTTAATGTGATTAGACTTTCATATATTGTAAAAGGAAAATATTATACATGGTGTTTAGGTCAAACATTTGATATGGTGCAAACATTTTAAAGAAAGCCATACGTGCATGAATGACGATCCAAGCCGAGGTGCCTTGAAGCCCATTACAGTTCCTGTTCCCATGAACATTTAGTGAGTAGAACTCCTGATGCTTGAAAATTGACATAAAACTTTGCACCAACTGGCGGAACAGACGCATTTGCCTGTATGCACTGTACACAATCATTCGAAACACCATTTGCACACTACAGGATCTCGGCTGGGAGTTATTGCGAGGTTTATCCTGACCTCGCTTCTAGCCATTTCCACAAGTTTGAGCCATTACTGGGAGGCCAGGATTTCAGGTTTGAAGGAGGCAGTCTGATCATGGCTCCAGCATACTGAGATAGCTTTCTACCTTGATGTATCCAAGCACTCGTGAAACACTGGGATAAGTGCATTAGTGTAGCGGCTGATTATATAAAGAAATAAAGGGAGTTTTTACTTTCACTACTGTTTTAATATTCTGTGCCATCCTGGTTTGACTGGAACGCCCCTCGTACTATCGCAGGAGTTAACAAAAATAATTTTTGTTCTTGAAATAGGGGCAGTCGCTGGGAATTCAGGACCAAAGTTCTCAAGTACTTTTGATACATTATGCTACAGCAGAAAGTTTTCATATTATTTTTCTGCTTTTATATATCTGGCATGAATAAATATGAGGGGTTCCTGGTATAATTGAACTGTTTCCAGATTCAGCAAAGTAACCCTTGCCCCTGTGGAGATGGTCTCCAAACACCTCTTCCAAATGAGTACTGTTCCTAATGATATTGTTGCATTGTTGTGGTTATGTCATTTGTCCTTAAAGGTTAGTAGAACTGACATCAAATTAAAATTACATGTGCATGAATGACGATCCAAGCCGAGGTGACTTGAAGCCCATTACAGTTCCTGTTTCCGTGAACATTTAGTGAGTGGAACTCCTGATGCTTGAAAATTGACAGATGATTGTATGTGTTCATTTATATGCATTGCCACCTTGGCCATTCACTTGATGATTTAAAATGATGAAAAATATTCATTAGTCATATTTTATTATAAACACTGTCAGATCATGAAACCAGTCAGGCAGAACAACACCATTCAAACAGTACATTAGTTTAAAACCATTTCATTGTAGTGTATGTTTGAGTATATAAACAGTATGTAACAGTCATATTTTCTATATTAGTGTAATGCTTTTTTACTTTTTCAAGCTACATACTACAGTAACAGTCATCAACTCCATTACCTCAAGTTTCTTTTAAACCCACACTAATTTTCTGTGTATACAGTATTTATAAAGCGAGCTCACATTGTATACGGTTGATATTTCCTCCTACAATTCATTATAACTCTTTCTCTGTCAAAATTATAAACATCTTTTTTTCCACTTTTTCATATTCTCTAGATGACTCACATCATTATCTGGCATATACTACGTCAGCCGGTCTAGCATGTGCATCAGCTTGAGTCATTAAAGAGCTGTGTCTTCGGAGCCAAACAGCTTGTTTGCGGTCTCTTTGCCATCACAGGTAGGACCTTTCCCATTAAAGTCTGGAGGGAGGATTTCGGCACTGAAGTCTCTGAAGTAAGCGTCCAGTTCGTCACCATGAACAAAAACCTGAGCATGGGTTAAAGAAGAAATGAAAAGTGCTTTTTGGGTTTCCTCTGGGTACTCTGGTTTTCTCCTACAGTCCAAAGGCATGCAGTGTAGGCTGATTGGCATTTCCAAATAGCCCATAGTGTATGACTGCATGCGAGTGTGTGTATGTCTGCGTCCTTACTTCTTAATTGAACTTCAAATGTTACCAGTCAGAAAATTGTCCCAGCTAACAGAAAAATATCATGAAAATGTAAGGCTAAAACATAAAGGCCGCTGCAATCGAATGCTTAATTCCGATTGTTAATCGGACTGTGTGAATAAATTCTGAATAATAGTTGCTGTGAGAGTAGTTTAACAGGCTTATATTAATGCAGTCATTCTTATAGTATTAACAACTTACACAGGAATAAATAATGAAGGTGCACAAAAATTGGTTAAACATATGGGTAATTGTTGGCATGAAGATTTTTTGTGAGGAGATATTTAGCATTTAAAGGTTAACTAAGAGGTATTAAAGGAGCTCTTGGGAGGCCAGTGTTTTAGTTGAGCATGGCTCTGGTGTACTCAACTTTTTACCAAGCACTTGTGAAACACTGGGATAAGTACATTAGTGTAGCAGGCGATGATGCAGATAAAATAAAGGTAGTTTTTACTCTCATAATTGTGTTCTGTTATTCTGCGCAATCAAAAGTCCTGCTTTGACTTGAATACCCCTCATATTTGAACATTTTGGATAAAGGTGGATAAAACATCTAAAAGGACTTTGTAGGATTTTTTAGTAATTTAAAGTGTAATCTGGGAAGTTGTAGCATTTGTTTACTGATACACTTTTACATAGGAACATGAACCGAAAGTGAATGAAAAAGGAGAAGTTTTCAGTTTCATTAATCAAGCCCTGAACACAACTGAACACAGAGAGAGTTTGGTGTAGGTGTTAATGCTAGAACAGAGGACTATAAAGTTTCTTTTTTGCTACTGGAAAGGACATTAAAAACACTCTGGTTCACTCACCCTCTCCAGCAGTTTGCTTTTCATGAAGGATTTGGCCACATTGTAAGTGGTTGTGAAGTACCAAGGCTGGTGAATCACATGTACAGCCTTGAAGCGTGCAGGAAATGAATCCTATATATACAAACGGGCTGAAAAAAGTTCTAGCCAGGACATACTATACATATCTTCTTAAAAAGTTTCACATTCACTTCCACATCTTGAAAATCCCATACACGAGTTGATTACCTGTAACATGTCCACCATCTTTTTCAGATCGGTGTGTTTGATGCCAGCGGCATGCTGCATCGTAAAGCCCTTGAAGTTTTCAATAAGTACAAATCCATTAATCTGAGTCTCCTCATTCTCCAGAAGTTTCTCCAGTATGACACAGTATGCCCTCAGAGTCTGTTATGAATGATAGATAAGACATAGACCAGGCTATGCTAAAATGTTAGCAACAAACACTACATTACAAGGACTAAGAACATGTATAGCTGTTAGCAAGATAGCATGTATTATGCATCTTTTTACCTCAGAAAATGCCATAAAATCATGTTACAATGGGAAATTACAGTGAAACTTGAGTTAAGGAATGCTTTATATAACAAGGTCTGATTGTGTTTTGGAAATAGGAATTAGATACCAATTGCTGCATACACCTGACAACACATGTGTTTGTATGGTCCAAGCAGTTCACTGCGCCATTGCACTGGTTTGTTAAGGTAATTTAATTATACTACAAAAAAACAATTTTCCTACCAAAGGTGGACTAGCTGAATGAATTATTTTTGATGGAAATTACAATTCAATATGGTGGCGAGAAAACTCCTAGAGTTTCAATGGAAAGGATTTTAATGGTAAGGAAATCTCTTATCTTACCAGGGACATGTAAGGTATTCGGACTGAGGGTGATCAGTTTGATCTGAAGATCTTACCATTACTAGTTGAATGTAAGAACGTTTGGACCATTTTATTCAGTTAGATCTGCATGGACCCGTCGAATATAGGCAATGCTGGCTGATGTGTCAGTGACATCAGCCTTAACAGAAATGCAATCTAAATCTATGGCTTGTTTTTCTCTGTATAAATTCCTGACATGACTGTCAATGATAGGTTGCATGAAAAAAAAATTTAAACAAAAAAAGCTCTCTTTATTACACCACTCTGTGTACTTCCCTTTCAACCAGTGGTGGAGCTGTTGCACTTGTTTCCACACAAAATATCCCAAAACAATTTAAAATATTTTTAGCAAGGCATTAACTGATTTTTAGCAAGGCATTAACTGGGTGCCAAGAATGAATCCTTATATTGATTCATTTTATCTCTAAAAGACAGCAGAGGCTTAGCAGGTCCTTGACCGAATCTGTGTTTTGAGTGTAATTAGTGTTTCGGACACATACTTCATCAAAGGTGACCTCTTCCAAATCCCAGTTCTCTATGTTGAAAAGCAGGACCACACGGCCACCTTTGTCACGTGTGCTGAGTATTTGTGGATAGCCAGACTCGATGGTACTGCGCACTGCCTCGGGGGTCAAATTCTCGAACAGCTCGGGGTAGTCACGTCGAAAACGTACATAACCTGGTGAAAAGAATTGAGAGAAATACAGCATGAACTGTTTGCACACAAGAAAAGGGTGCCAGTTTGGTGCTTTTTAGCACACACACACACACACACACACACACACACACACACACACACACACACACACACACACACACAGGCAAGACAATAAGTTCAGTGTCTTCCTTTGTTTTGTGCCTAGTACATTCTCTGAAATGGACTAATTAACTTCACCAGCAAGTGTATGTTCATGTTCAAATTCTTTAATGCGTATGCAGAACATCTGATGTGTGTAAAAATCTGAGGCCTCAATGTCTGTCTTGTATGCCTGGCCATAAATGTTCTAGGTTTCTGGGAAAATAAAAGTGCCCTATTTACACACAAAGAGCCTTTGTGAATGTCCAATTAAGCCAAATTTTTTTTTTTTTGATAAGCAAAGCCCAAAGATAAAGAGTAAATCAGCACAGTATGTTACACAAAAGCAGTAGTGTGCAGTAACCAAATGACAATGACAATCTATCAGATATGAGAAACCCAGGAAATAGTTTAACCACCCTTCATGAGCTCGTATGCCCTGGCCACATCGAACTTCCGTGCACGGATGAACCTCAGGAGAAGAGAATCTGGTTTGTCCCCGAATTTCTCCTTCACGCCCATGAATAAGTCGTCCGTATTCTCAGCATTTTCACAGATAAGGTCTCTCAGCTCCTTTACTGCAGACATTCTCTTCTCCACTGTCTCGTTCAACTCATCCTTTGCCTATTAGCAAAGAAGTTAGATTTACATTTATGGCATTTGGCTGAAGTTCTTATCCAGATATTAAGATGGTGTACTGTAGGAACCTCTCAAAACATTTATTTTCATTAAAAATGCCCTGTGTCCAACTGCCACTGCAAATGAATACTGCCATTCCAAATTAATACTAATTAATACTCAGTTAGTTTGCCACTAGAAAACTAACTTACATCTGACAGGTAGACACGAATGGGATTTCAGTACTGGCAGTAGTTTATTCAACAGCAGATAAACATAGCTAAACATAATGTACAACATACTGTACATTTCCACATTTCCAGGTGCCATATAATTTATAATAATAGAAATGCTGAGAAAGTATTGAGGAGCCAAGAACCAATGCCTAAAATGAGGAATCAGACAATCCTGAGGGGTTAACCACTATAAAATCACACTATTCTTACTTTCACATTATTTATTTATTCTACACTAGCATAAGTACCCTTCGTTGATGGGAAAAGAGTTTGTAGACATAGTTAAAAGGTTAAAGTTAAAAATAAGCTGATCAGCTTTAATAATCAGTGATTATTATTATTTCAGGTTAAAGCCCTTGTACATATCTGCCTGCAACAAAGATTAACTTTTTTTTTTTTAACTGTAACTTCATAAATTTTTGTTTGGTTTGACAACATTATATATGATATTGATTTCCATTAAATTTGCAAGCACTGCAAATTATTCAGCATGTCCTGAATAGGGAATAAAATCATATTTTATGTCATTTTGGATCACCCAATAAAACCAAGTAAAACCAAACACAATCACACATACTGTAAATACCTTCTGTACTGTGTGATCAGGTAGCTTCAGACATGGCCCAAACACTGGCCCATGATCCTTCACAGTCAGATGCTCGAGCTTAGAGCGCAGAGCCTGCTCATCCTCTGAGACCATGCGGAAAGTTCCGGTCTATTTCACAAACACAGAAGGACACGGTGTTACAGTATGCAACCATTGTGTAAAACAAGGAGATAAAAAAAACCCTAACCCCATGTCTGCTGGGGTGTTATCTTTATCATGCAGAGCATGCACAAATTCTAATTAAAAATGTATTTGTCACATATACAGTACAACCATACACAGTAGCAATGGGTATATAAATAAATAAATGTGAATATAAAGCAAATAGGAATAGACATGCTGTCCATGTGAACTTACAGAAGCCATAATCTTCAGATCTCTCAGCAGGTTACTGACACTGTGGACAGGAAAGATATCCAATTTAATTCACTGGGGTGACCAAACGCTGCAAGTTCAAATCCCTGGGTTATGCAACAAAACTCAGAGCTATCTTCACATTATACAAGCAACCCCTGGTGGCAACCAGGTCTCCGGTTCTATCTTGAGCTCCGGTTACTGTCTTTGTGGAGTTTCTTTGTAAATGTTTCGTCCAGTTTTACAGTTTACCTCCAAAAAACGCTCGCACAAGTGAATTATGCTAAAGATAAAAAAAAAAAACATAGCTAAAACTCATTCATGTATCTCAAAGGAAGAAAAGGAAGAAGAAGATCAATCCTTTATTTGTCGCATATAATCTACAGTATTTCTTTAATGATTGTTTTTGTCACAGATTTCAAAATGTTAGGAAGTCTGTGTCACCTGATCCCCTCCTTTTCCATATAAGAGGGACTACATGGCCTACAGTAGTTCCAATGCATATTTTAAATATTGCATTTACTGTGACATAGAAAGCAAAATCTAAAGTATACTCATAAAATCTTCAAATTAATTACATTTTCATTTAACAGAATTTTTTTCTTTAATACTTCTAAAAAGAGTAGAACGGTATAGTGTTTAGGATAACAGAAATTTTGACTCCATACCACTAGAAAAATGACACTTTTGTTAAATGCCATGGTGACATGAACTTGACTAATAAATTAAGAAATGTACTTTGTACACCCAGTGCTAGTGCCCACTACAATCTCTGATATACCAGTAAATACTACGTGTGAATATCATGGATGTATATCATTAATCATTATCAGATATACTGTACATCAGAAAGACATGTGGCACCAGGAAAACCAGTCAACTTCAGCCATTGTATGCCATTTTATGACCAATATCAACATAAGCAGTAGAAATCTCAGATGTGACAGTCACAGGTAAAAGACTCTATGACTTACCTTAGCCAGAGGCAAACACAACGCACTTTCTTTCCAGAATGAGGAATGCAGCAGAGATGGGCCCGGGGCAATGAGGCACTCAGTGAAGGGGGCTAAGGGGCAGGGCTGCAAAGGAATGTGTGATCTGCTTCATCTAATTTACATGTTAAACCATGTGTACGGTTAAAAGAGTTCTACATTTTCATTTCCACTAGCAATCAACCTGAAGTTTTTTTCTTTCAGACCAATATACAATCACCATCAATTTTAATAAGAACACCCACACACTCGTGCAATTTTCAATTCATGTGACTGCACTGTAATGCAGATACAGGTCAGGAGTTTTGATAATGTTCAGGTCAAACATCATCAGAATGGGGGAAAAATGAGACTGCAGTGAATTTGACTATGGCATAGTTGTTGCAGTCAGATGAACTTGAATATTTCAGAAACTGTTGATCTGAGAATTTAATTTGCAACATTTTTTAGAGCTTAGACAGAATGTTGCAACCAGAAAAAAACAAAAAAAACAATGAGTGAGCAACAATTCTGTGGGTGGAAATGCTAAGAGGGCTAAATGATCACGCGGATTTGAGCTGCCAGGAAGGATATATTGTAGTAACCCACTCTTTAAAACTGTGGTGCATGCATGAAATATTAAACATTGACTCACATGCTCATGTACTACAAGATATGAAGGTTCTTTTGGGTTTCACTCATGCCAGTCAAGAACATGAATTTGAGGCTATACAAACATCTTAGCCCTAAAAACAGCTCCTAAGGTAAAAATTGTTAAGAGTAGAGAGAATATTTCTTTATATACAGACATTATGATTTCACTGTCTATTCTATTATCATATATTTTATTTTTTACAAAGATCGCATTTCAAGACCTTTGCAGAGGTTATTTTTTTATCAACCAATCATAGTCCTTGAATCCCTAAGCAACGGGGTCAACCACACCTCCTCACTAAGATAAAGGTTTTTTGTACTTTCCTTACTCAGAGTTGCTCTGAGAAGTTTCCTACGTAAATCACTTTTATTCTAGAACTCCCAGCTAGGACTTTTTACGCTAAGATAGGAGCTCTCTGAGAAAATTCTAAGAAGCTTTGTGAATGCGGGCCCCTGGTCTTCATTCTGAGTTAATATGACTGAACTAAGCCAAAGCCTTGTCCTGTATATGCGTGGTTTTATGCATCATGCTCATTGTTCATTGTTTGATTTTTCAGAGACAGAGTAGTAAGTCACAGGTCATTTCAACGTTCGTTATGATACTGTACCTGACATATCACAAAAACGTTTTTGTTTACTTCCTGCTGCCAGATATTACCATTTCCTGTTACAAACCTGTCTTTCCCAGTTATGGGACCTGCTCTTTTGTGATTCTTCTGATCAATCTCTCTACTTAAATGTTTAAAACTGCCATCAACTCTTCTGTGCCTGTCATACTCATAACACACTCACTACTGCATCATGTAAGTGTACGTATATAGTAAGTGTACGTGTACTGTATACACAGTATACAGTATAATACCTAGACAGCGATGATCCACTGGCAGTCTGCTTTCATTGGTGTGTTGGGTGAAGGTTTGCCCATGTATTGTGTATAGCAATGGATGAGTAACAATCATTAATAATATACACTCACCTGCCACTTCATTAGGGACATTTGTTCAACTGCACTTTACCATAAATATCTAATCATGGCAGCAATGATGATTTGTGCTGAAGTTCAAATTGAGAATCAGATTGGGGAAGACACACACTCACATACCAATTCCCACACTTTGGGCAACTTGGAAGCGTAATTTAGCCCATTCAACATGTCTCTAGACTGTGTAAGGAAACCCCGAGTACCCAGAGGAAACCCATCAAGCATGAGGAGAACATGCACACACTACACATAGAACCCTTGACTCTGGAGGTGCGAGACTGTAGTGTTAACCACTATGGTACCATGTAGTACATGTTTTCTGTATTTGCACTTCATTTGAGTAGTTTTATTAGAAAATACCTTTTATTTTTACTCCACTACAAACATCAGTACTTTTTACTTCACTACATTTCTGACATTAGTGTGTAGTATTTGAAATGGTTATATCACAACCTGAACCTGTTAGGTGTTTTGAATTGCCTTGTCTTTGTTCAAAGCAGGTGTTTATAATCGGATAGGAGTAAAAAAAAATCGGGGGGTTTGATTTCTGCTCCTATGTTCAGAGGGTAGGGTCAGAATTTGGCATAAACCATATGTAAGTATGGATCCATCCTGCCTTGTACTACTCAAATAGCCTCCACAGTCACCAGTAACCAGACACCTTTGAGATGTGGTGGAACAGGAGTTGTGCATAATGGATGTGCAGCAAACAAATCTGCAGCGACTGCCTGATGCTATCATGTCAATATGATCCGAAATCCCTCAGGAACGTTTCCAGTACTTTGTCACAAAGAATTAAGGCAGTTCTGAAGATAAAAGTGGTCCAACCCAGTACATTACTAGTAATGTGTACCTAATGAAGTGGCTGGTGTGTGTACAGTATATTAACATTGAACACCTACATGCTGTGTTTACATACAACAAGGACATACTGTACCTAATACCTAATAAAACATCAATTCCAGTGAAACTGGCAAGTTTTGTTCCTTGTGAAAGCTTTTTTATTTTATTTTAATCCCAAATATCAGTTAAGACTGCTATAAATATTAATACAACTCAAAAATACAGTCTTTTGTGACACTCACATCTTAGTGATTTTGGGTACTAGCAGCATCTTTTTTCTTTCTCTCTCTCTCTTTTTTTTTTTTTTAAACACAGCAATGAACACATGACTAGAATAAATACCACTCACTTCCCACATCTCACCATAAAATATTTATTGATCATGTATAAAATTAATCAAACCAATTCCCATCTTGTACCAAGATCACTGCAGTGATATAGAAACATATTCACAGCAAACTTGCGTATACCTTACAGTGCATAATGCAACCAATACAGTGCATAATGCAAGCGATACAAAATACATGTTCATTGGTGTTTGTTCTGAGCTTTGAGCTCTTCAGTCTTTGACACTGTTCATCTGAAGACATGAAGTTCTTAATCAAACCTATAAAAACATAACACTCTGGAATCTGTGTAAATATTGGCAGTAGGTTTGTGTTAATATAATCAGACAATGTTGATTAAAATTCTGACAATAACTTCTGCTACTGTACAGGGCAAATCAGGGGTTATATTAACATGTTCTAAATGTCAGTCTATAACAATAATGTCAGCATTTGTAATTGTTTCTATGGTAACAACTAACACAGAGACTGCCATCAAGGATGCTCCACACAACCAGATTACAGAAATTGATACAGGAAAGTTTCGTCAGTTATTTAGCATTTAGAAAAACAGTATTAAGTATCAGTGCTTTACTTTAAAGTTTTCTCACACAGGAAAATGTTCAGAATTGAGTACTTCCTCAATAAGAGTTTCAAGGAGTTTCCACAACATTGAATGCAAGTTTAAACAAATATAAAGTACATCCTTTAATACATATATTAAAAAACCCCAGCCTTGTTAGCGTTGTCATATTGCTGTGGTATAAGAGTAAAAAAATCTGTAATTGAAAAACAACCAGATCAGAAACTATAATGCTACTATATATATCCGGCAATGTCACACCTCATGACTGTTGATTATTTCATTCATTCATTCATTCATTCATTCATCTTCTACAGTATACCGCTTATCCTGTGTACAGGGTTGTGGAGGCCTGGAGCCTAGGGAGTCTTTGGGCACGAGTAGGGGTACACCCTGGACAGGGTGCAAATCCATCGCAGGGCGCACACACACAATTCTGGAACACCAATTAATCTTATCTGTGGGAGAAACCCGGGGTACCTGGAGGAAACCCGCCGAGCTCGAAGAGAACACCATGCACACAGAGCCAAGGCGGGAATCGAACACTCGACCCTGGAGGTGCAAGACCACAGTGCTAACACTATGCCACAGTGCCACCTTGTTGATTATTTAAATGAGGGATGTTAACCTTTTTCATAATCAAAGCATTTTGCATGAAATGGCAATAACCAGTAATAAATAATGTCTGATGTATAAACGCAAATAATACTTGAAAATAATTAAAATCATTTTGAATCTCTTTAGGAATTTTAGACAATTTGTAAATAGATGATAAAATAAAATCCTCATGTAAAAAATCAAGGTTATAGATTGTAAATTAGACCTTTACCATCGGATTCTGAAATGAGATGTTTGCTAAAACAATTATTAGATTGATTGTTTTTGGTTGTCGAGGTTGCTAAGAGTGCACTTTGCACATTTGTATGGATCGAGATTATTGCGTTATTTTAAGACAACGCTCAAGTTAACACTAGTTTAATTTAAAAAATATCAGTGTGTTTCATTGGGAAAATAATAAAATATAAATCTTAAACGTGTTAACCAACTAAAAATTAAGTTAAAGACTTCCTCAATGTCCCATATGCCCATATCATGAGTTTCTTAATCAATGAAGCAGAGACCAGCCATGAGAGAGAAACCAATCAAGATAAAGAGCACTTTGAGGAGCTGTCGCTCTGGAGAATTGAGCTCATGAGGGAGGATCTCCAGAAATGTAATGTAAATGAATGTTCCCGCTGCCAGGCCTTCCAGCACAGCCTGGACTAACGCCCCCATCTGTAGGTCAGCTTCACTCACCCCGATGCCGATAGCGATGCCCATTGGTGACATTATGGAAAAAACAAGGATGTAGATGATGAGCCACATGGGAGGGACGGCGCTTTGGACCAGCTTTAGCGAGAGGCTGAAGACGATGATGCTCTTGTGGACAATGATGGCGATGCAGATCTCTAACACCTGGATAGGATTTAAAATAAGTAAGATAAGCATGTTTGCCTTTATAGCAACTAGTGTAAATTGAGTGCTACAGCTAAAAAAATTGGCCGAAAAAAATATAATGAGGAAGACAATCAGGGTAAAAATAACTCATTGATCATAGGATCAAGTTGCAAAACTAAAAAACCCAACAAGTTCCTGTATTTCTGAAGGGCAGCATGAAATAAGAGTAGAACTTTTTAGTACTTGCTTGAGTTTTTTTTTTTTTTTTTGCTTGAGCAGCATTTTACCATTCTTTCCCCTCTAGAAGTCACTTCGTATGCAAGTTCTTAGTTTGCTAGCTATACCAGTTTGCAAAAGGTTAGGGTTAAATGTAGGGTTGTTCCGATTCTGGTATCGGAAATGCTGCCGATATCACAAAAAAGGCTGGCATCGGAATCGGCGAGTATTTGAGTCCACGTACTGATCCGATACCATTTTCCTAAACATAGCCTAGTTATGCCTGCTAGCTTTGCTTACTTACAGAGTGTCACGGCGTGCGCCCAAATTGATATCACTCCTCGCTCACTAGTTAGGCGGCCTCCCCCCCCTTTAGGTATGTGAAGGAGCAGGGCCGCGGAATCAGGCAACGGC
>JAQMYK010000007.1:19356180-19371638 GCA_030014345.1 Clarias buthupogon
ACAATTCCGCGTCTGTTTCTGTAAATTTAAATCATGTTTTTATTAAGTACTCGGTATCAGTATCGGCGAGTACTGAAATGCAAGTACTCGTATTCCAAAAAAATGGTATCAGTGCATCCCTAGTACAATTTATATGTATTGTGTAAAAAGAGCAAAACTCATTATTCAATCAGGAGGCCATGCAAAAAAAAACACACAAAAATAAACCAACAACGGTCGATTCTGACCCCAAATACACTCACATCTGCGCCTTGTAGCTGCTCACTGATATCAGACAGATAATCTGGGATAATGTCCAAGAGACAGGCAGCGAGGAACACTCCTCCGGCAAAGCAGCTGATTAAACTCAGTATTGTCCTGTGGATTCCTGGAAAAGAGATGGAAAAAAAAAAAAAAAAAAAAAAGAGTTACTGGTATTGATCAGGAAAGCTGCTGACACTTATTTCATGATAAGAGAACTATGCGTTTTGGTCCTGCTTCAATGATTTATTATCAGACAATCAAGAAGTGGTGATAACTGAAAAAACAAACAATACAAAATAGTGCAAACTACTGCAACACAAGCATGATATTAGACGGCAGGCAAAAATCATTCAATGGCATGATGATAGAACTAGAAAGCTGTATGATACAATGCATTATAACATAAGGTCTCTTTAGGGGTATATTAAACATGATGTGTAATTTGATTTGGTCTTGCTTAGTCTGACTACTTTCAATTTCTCCTCCAAATGCATTTTCTAATCTACCTAATTCCTGTGCATTACACCTGTGGTGGTATTTAATATGCATTGTTTCAACTACTGCTGAAATGACACATTTGTGTTAGTGAAGTGAGCTGGAGGGGTTTTCACTAAGAAGAAGAAAAAAAAAATCACCTGACATACAGTCTGGGCTAAAAACAGATAATGCCAGGAGTTACTTCTTCATAACTTTTTGTTTAGTCTTTTTTCTTACAACCATTTACAAACGCACTGCTCTGCTTCATTCAACAGAATGAGATAATCCATTCTTAAACATTTAACAGAAATAATAACCTGATGATCAACATCTAAAACCTGTTATGGATATATTGCATGTACTGTATGCTCTGTTTAACCATTTATAAGAGCTGTCAAGGCAATGCAATGAAACAGCAGTCAGTGGTTCAGAGCTCACTCAGCATAAATGTGGTTGTGCTAAAATGATCGTATGACCTTTCATGTCTGAAAAAACGACTCGGAACTTTCTGCACAACCTTATGTGAGCTGAGGGAAATAGTCTCATCGGCATGGTCTGATCATGTGACTTTAGTGACTTTATTGAGTGAATTATGTCCACACATCACAGCAAGATAAAAAAAACAAAAAAACATGGACTAACAACAGGACTGAAGTTCCATATTATTGATTCATTGCAGATAATGAACTACAGGCAGTGTCACAGGTGATTTCTGATAACATTCAGAAATCTGTTCATTGATTCTATGATTGATAAAAATGTAATCAATTATAACTCCTTCAGAATGATCAGAGATAATGCAGACACAAGTGTGTTAACTTGATGGTCAGATGATTTAAATCTGATTCACATTTCAGGACTGTCCATTTTCAGTTTCTCTCTCTCTCTCTCTCTCTCACACACACACACACACACAGAGACAAACACACTGATGAGCTCATTTCTATAAAAAAAAAAATAATGGGAATAATTGCGGAACTTACCTGTTCCGCTGGTTTGTCTGAAAAACTTAATCTGAACAGGAATGAAACCAAACAGCAAAGTAAGGACTAACAAGCCAACTAGGGCTGATATTTTAACCACTAATAAATACTCCATCTGGAACTGTGTCCTAATGCCACCCAGATATAAACAAAACAAAACAAAACGCTTAAAGCTAAATATATATAAAACTATTTCTCAAACGTTTAGCCAGTTTGGCGGAACCGGTACATCTTTATAAATGTCACAAGAGTCTATATTCGTCGTAAAACCATTTACAAGCAGTCTTAACTGCCCACACTCAGCTTCTCTAAGCTCAAGTCCATGTTGTTCGCCGCATTCTCTTTAGCTCCGCCCAGTGACGTAGCGTATTTGCATATCACACTTCCGCTTTCCGCTTTCCGCGGCGCCATGGTTACTCGCATACTAAATAGTACATTAGTACAAAAAGCACTCAGGTGATTTATTTATAGTCTAAATGTAACGTAATTTGCGCCTTTATATGTTATGTTTTATCGCTTAATTATTATGGAGACCGAAATGTGGTTCCATACTCATTCCATCCACTAGAGTTCCTACACATGCAGTTCCAGACTTGTCCAGCAGGGTGAGCTTAAGAATCAGACACGGTTTGCATGACAATGTGGCACATGATGAGTCTTGTGATCTAAATCAGGCGGGTTCGTCAAGTCATTTTATTTTGCCCGGCTGTACAGAACTGTTTGCCAGTCATTTCTGAGATCTTAATGTTACTCAGAATTTTTTTTGTTCATTATTATTTTAAAGTCTGCCTTTTTCTTCTTCTGAATAATCTCTAACTTTGATATGTTTTATCTTGACTTATCTGTGATACATGTGTAGTTATGCTGTTCTCTTAAATTAATAATGATTGATTTTCAAAAAAATTTTTTTACATTAAACTGTATATTAGTTATTAGTGTCTAACCCACTTCTAAATTACAAAGCTTAATGAATACGCTTATTAATATTGCAAGTTTTCACTCACTCCTGGATGGGGTCCCAATACAGTGCAGGGTACACACACACATACACACTCATACACACACTACGGGCAATTTGGGAACACCAGTTAGCCTAATCTGCATGTCTTTGGACCGTGGGAGGAAACCGGAGTACCTGGAGGAAACCCATCAAGCACATGAAGAACATGCAAACCCGATGCACGCAGACCCAAGGCGGGAATCAAACCCGTACCCGGAGGTGCAAGATGACAGTGCTAACCACTAAGCCACCGTGCGATGTTCCGTTAAAGAAAATAATTAATTAGTAAATCAATACATCTAACCAGAAATTTCACCAGAAGTGACAGACGTAAACAAAAATATACTCATGCGCAAACTCCCATCTCTTGTAATCCTGCCATGGGATAATTCACCAAATTAACACACTTTGCGCCTAAGATCCATTAATGTAGTCAGACCATCTACCAGCAAATGATATGGAAGACTCAGAGAATGTGGAGGAAACCCACACCAACAAGGCACATACACACAAGACTCTTTACAGACAGTCCCCATACTCAGGATTGAACCAGAGACCCAGGAGCTCCATGGTGGCAGTACAACCTGGTGCACCACACAATGCCACCCAAAAAGCTATTGATGTAGGGACGGGATTCAGTCCCTGATCTGCCTGGCCCCTGTTCAGTCACCTTTCTATCCATATAATGTAGGTGTAATTGTTTTGTATGCAAGCACTGACTGTAGCTCAACAGAGGAAAATGACCACCATAAGAGCACCACTGGGGCAGACAACATGAGCACAGCAGTGACCCTGAACTTATGGTCCTCACTGAGCCCTCCTATGGCATACCTGATGAATGGGAACCTTTACATTTTCTATGCAGAAGCATAAAACAAAAGATTTTCCTTTCATAATAAAAATCATCTGATCACGATCCACTCTAAAACGTTTAACAGAAAAATAAGCTAATGATCAACATTAAAATCATTCAAAACCTAATGCTAATGTATTGTATGTATGCCCTGTTAAATCATTTCTAATAGCTGTCACTGACTTCAAGGCAATGAAAAGAAACATCGCTCAGTGGTTTAGAGCTCACTTCGTATAAATATGGTTGTGCTAAAATGATTGTATTGACCTTTCACATCTGAGAAAAGACTTGAAACTTGTTTCTTATATATATAAGACCTACTGTAGAACCTAGGCACCTTGCAGCTATCAGTAAATCTACATCAGAATGGCTGAAAAATAGAGAATCAAGGTTTTGAAATGGCCTAGTCAAAGTCCAGATGTCAATACAGATAAAATGCTGTGGTTGGACCGAAAGAGAGCTGTGCATAAGCGAATGCCTCGTTATACGTAGGTGCAAGCTTCTGGAAGGAAGTTAGGGAAAAGGCAAGAAGAGTAAAGTTTCTCATTTAATATTCTTGCTGCCAACTGAGCCCCACGCCACTGAGAGAGAGCTGCTCCCCGATGTATCAATAATACAAGAGGAAGTTATTGTTCCACTGGGGGTGACACTCACAGAATTAAAAGGCTTTGTGGGGAGCCAGCGCTGTCCTTTCACTGGCTTCTCCTCAGGTTTCCACTGTTGCAGACAGAGCTCAGACAGGAGAGAGATGATTATGTACGTTAGTGAAGGGCCTGATTGTGTACTCCTGGACGGGTTTTGTTTTATGACAGTTGCAGGAGACCTTCTGGCACACATGTACGGAAAGCACCATGCTCAAGGACGTTGTCCAAAGTTATATTCAGTAACGAGATAGTAGGACAAGTCTGACAAATAACAAAAGGTTCTTAGACTAATCATGACAAATCAGATTCAGATATTGTGCTTTATTTTTGCTCTTGCCTGTGTAAATTGTTTACTTATTAATTTCTTTTTGGACAGAGAAAAATGCCTTCAGGAGAATAAGGTAATCATAATGTTATTAAACTTCATATAAGCTTTTATAAGGTATAAAAATCTCTACATTTATCATTATGTTATTATACAGTATCTGTGAATAGCATGTTCTTGACAGCGCTCTTTTCTTGTGATCCAAACTGCAAAGTAATGCAGTTTGACATGTTACACTGATATTCACTGACATTCAGTTTCATGGCATTTATATATATAACTGCTGTGCTCTCGAGTCAAGCAGTACACATCAAATAAAATGTCACTTCTGACAAATACCATATTGTCCTCAAGCCATATATATTCACTTGGTAAGCCTGCCAGCTGGCACATACTCAAATGATGGCGCTGAAACCTGACGCTCTGGCTGAAGCTCTAACCGAGCTGAAGGAAGAACAGAATGAAAAAGTGACACTCTCTGGCAGGACAGAAGAGAGGGAAAGCAGGGGACAGAGGCAGACTGACAGAAGGAAGTCAATATTTTATTTAAGGATTGTTCTCAAATATTTGATTTTTTTCTTTCTTAAGTGTCAAATCTGCATTTTCTTGCTCCTGAAAATAAATGGAGAGAACAAATATGAGTACATGTAAGTATGTCCAAAACTCTGAAGAGTTAAATTGCAAATGCTTGTGAATTAAATGTAAATAATAAGTAATAATTAATTTTTACATTTTTAATTTAACATTTTTATCCAAGAGTTAATCACATATATGATGTTACATAAATGGATTGTCAATGAATGAACTCCAGTATCAATTGTGTCAGAGAACATTTATAGTAAATGTACTAAATAGCGATACATGCATAAAAGTAATGGCAGCCAGTTTTACTTTAGTGAAAGTGTAATCAAGTGACTGTGGCCAGTCATTAACATTTTATATCCATTCTGCAGTGTGACACTGAGCTCCTTGAGAGTCTAAACCTAAAAGGAACTCAATAACTGGTGCTTTCTCAAAGGAGCATCGTTATGATTTCACCCGTACTGTCTTAAAACCCATGAATGGCTCGCAGAATGAGGAAGTTTGGGATTGTAATGGGGTTGATGGTCTTATTAAGTGAAGTATCTATCCCTTCAGAAGGTAAACAAATGTATGTTGTGTTTATTCTACCATAGTTTGTGATCTTTTACAAAAGTGTAGTAGGCTTTACACCCAAATATCATATTACAGGAAAGGAGAAGGAAGACCAGAAAGAAGCTATTCTGAAAGAGTTGGTTGAGATATGGCGGATGGGTGGTGACTGGTACCCACGCAGAGAACAACCCTCTTCAGAGAAAAGACAGGATGAACAAATCCATACAGTCCTAAGAAACATTGTTGGAGGTCTCAAGTCTCTAGGACTCCTGCCCAAGAAATCTATTGGTTTACCATCTCTTAACAAACCACTTGACCGGAACAGGCTGTCAGGATTTCTTTATAACATCTCAATGTATCTTCAGGAAATGAATGCTGAACTAGATGATGATATATCTTTTAGTGATGATCATTTCTGGGAAAATGTGTTGCATTCTTTTCTCCAGTATGAAGGGAAAATGCCACTTGGAGACTGGGCTGGTAGGGTTCCTCCTAGACCAAGCTTTAGACTACAAGACCTCTTCCTCTCCCTAAGAGGCAGCCCACATTGGGATGGATTACTTGGACTTGTGCAGAGCATCCTTACTCTCATAGAACAGCAGCCACAAAGTCCTTTTCTCACATTCGTTTCACAGAACTGGAAGACCATCAGTGCCTTGCTTGACACTGCTCTACAAGCTCTTGTCAGTGGGACTTATAACCAGGCCATTGCAGGCCTCCAGGGATTTATCTGCGTACTCAAAGGGCAAAGTGGTTGTGCCTTTAACCTGAGTTGGCTGCAGCAACTCCTGACCTTCCTGGAGACAAGGAACTGGAAACCTGTTGTGAATCTGCACCCTGCAAGTGTAGCCAATGACCACAGGGATGGTACCTTTTTGGCAGAACGTTTTAAGCCATTTAGCATTCCACCTGAGGTTTTACCTGAGGAGAAAAATAAATCTCAAGACATGGAGAGCCTTAACTATATGCAAGCCCTACTTCTGCAAGCCCTGTCAAAGTCAAACTCTGGGGAAAGAGCAGTACAGTTCGCTGAGCATAATCCTGCCCTCGTCCAGGGTCTCGATGGTCTCAGGCGTGGATTGCTGCACAGAGTGGGTAGCACGGTGTACGGTAATCTGAGGAGGAAAGTTTCACGTGTGACCATGGCACTGCTGGATGATCTAGGTAGCATGGCTGGAGAGCCACAGTCCACTCAACTGGGAAAATGTTCTGTAGGCAAGTTTATCCTTATATTTCTAAATTTAAATGGTTCACTTAATTTTTCTTTTAATAAAATTGTTATCTGTAGATTTTAATGCACAATTTCTTTACCAGCAAATAAAAGTACAGAAAAAAATGAATAAACTTTTTATAGCTGAAACATAAGGATGGATTCCTGAAATCACACTGGTCATGTTAATCATCAAGGAGATCATGATACTCTAAATCCTATGGGCTGGATAATGTACCCATCCTTTTGTTAATTTGTAACCATATACCCCTGACATTATGTGCCCAGCTATGCTATTCCATTGAGCTGAACTGTATGACGCTCTTGTTTATTTCATAAGTTCATGAACAACCCGCAGCAATTATCTCTGATTTATCTCTGGTTTTTACTCTCGTTCTTTCTTTCTTTTTACAAAGGTGATCTGAGACAATTGATATTATGGTAAGTTCCTTTCAAAAATATTTTTGACCATGCATTTAACTCAGTTCTAACACTATTGTAATACATTTTACCTTATAGGGGGATTAGACATAATGTGACATGGAATGCTCAAGCCATGGGTTTCACCTCACATGGTTTACCGAGTCATCCATCTTTGGTATCCTGTTCGCCTTCAGAGACAGAAAAACAGAGCTCGGACCAACAACAATCATCAAAAAGGACCAGACTTATCCAGTCTCAGCCTATGGTCCATGATCAGATTGAATCAGAGCTGTCAGTCTCAGCAGAGATCCTGGAAGCAGCATGCAATGCCTCCATTCCAGGTCTCAGTGGTGTTTCAAACTTTACCGTGTTTCTCTACTGTAACCTTTTTGATGGAGGTGATGCAACATTGGACCCGGAGGCTAGCCATGTAGTGCCTGACCTGCATGTCAGTTGTTCTAATGCGGCATGGTATCTCTCTGCTGCAGAGGAAGATTTCCTCTGGGTACATGTGTGCAGCGAATTCTTCGCACAGGATTTCAATAATACAGTATGTGCCAACTCTTCCTTCTGGCTGCAACGAGCCCATCAGGTATTAATGAGAAATGTTTTAATGACATTCATAATTTTAAAGATTACCTTTAGGTTAATTAACAAGTATGTTGTAACTGTGTAATGTTATTAGGCTGCTGTTATCAAGGACTACTATTACCTCAACCAATCAAGTATTGACGACCTCTGCGTACAACTTTCCAGTGATGTTGCTGGAAGTTCTACAAGTGTTGCAAATGGGGACTGCTTAGAGCTGCTCAGTGCTAGATCTTTTAGTGCACAAGATTTCAGGAGGTGCTTTCTGCCTAACAACTCTGCTCTGATATTAGGCTTGTGTGGCAATGTGTCATATCCGATAGCTCACACTGGCTGGGCTGCAGAATATTGCTCTAAAATCCTGAGCAAAGATTCCTACCATGACCCCAAAAATGTCCTATGTAACTTTTTAGATTGGTCTGCAGAGCATTTGGCCAACTCTGATCTGCTTGAACACTGTGGAGACACAGCAGGTCTAAGGGATTACATTTGCAAGAACATAAGTTTATATGCCATGCTGGTTCCTAAACATCCCATCCTCTTAGACTACTGCAACTCCAAACCAGAACTGACACAGGAGACCCAGTGTATTCTCCAGCAGCTGTTTAACATGCTGCCTGCCCCGTATGACTTTGACACTAATCAGCTTTGCAGAAATCCCATTCCTATTCTTCAGGAAGTTATATACAAATTAAATCATTGTGAAGGAGCAGTAGATGAACGTGTGGGCTGGCTGGCCACCGTGAGCTATGTGCTCCAAGTGTTAGATTTTGTCGTCGGGCTCTCGGCAGGACTTGAAGAAAGGGAACGAGAGGTGCGCCAGGGCCTCGGCCAAGCTATACTTCTGTCCAGACTTCTGGATAATTCCTCTTTCTGGGCAACCCTTAGACCTAATGCATCCATTAGTGTGCTTCAAACTGTTGGTGTCTTTCTCAGACAAGAGCAGAATCTTTCTCTTAAGGAAGATCTTCTCAGTTGTTTTAGTGTAAGTGCTATACAGTTATTCATTTGTAGTATAATTCTTGTGGTTAATTCAACACATTAATTCAACTGTTTTATAATTTGGTCTTATTGTATGATCTTTTCAGCCTGTGCTTTGGGATCTCATACAAAAAGAAGACAACTCCTCTGCACTGAGATTTTTAATACAGGTAGGTACGCAAACATAACAGAAATGACACAAGACTAAGAACAGTTTAATATATTTAAAGTACTATATATTGCTAAAAGTAATATTATTATCTTTAACTTCACTAGCTTTACACAGCCTGACTGCTCTAATGAATAAAATGATGTCAGCCATAACTCTTCTTAATGTGAATTTAATTATAATGATTAATTTGAGGTTGAGGTTGGAACTGCTAGGCAGGAGGTCTAAAAGAAGACCAAAGAGGAGATTTATTCATGTAGTGAAAGAGGACATGAAGTTAAATGTTGTGAGAGAAGAGGATGCAGAGGATAGGGATCGATGGAGGCCGATGATTCGCTGTGGCGACCCCTGATAGGAAACAGTCGAAGAAGAAGAAAGAAAAAGAAGATCTTTAAACGTGTTTCTGAATAGTTTAAAGCATTTTGTACTATGCATACTGGCTCACAGTCTATGGTATTGTTCTTGCTGATCATCTAGGAATACCTCCAGATGCCGAGAGAAAGAATACGCACTCTTGTGTTGTCTGCTGAAAAAGATGCAGTGAAAAGATTTTTGTCTCATGTACATCAGAGCTGGGATCAGCTCCAAGTCGAAACAACACAGGTAATTTTTTTTTTGTCAGCCAGGCAAAAAAAACAAAACAATACATTTTTCATCTAAATTTGTTCCACTGAGAGGGTTCTAGTTTGCTGCAAATGCATTTCTTTCTACTGTATCTGTTAACTATTGTTAGTTTTTATTGATTCTCCTGGTGTGATTGAAAGGCTTCCCCAAAGGAAAAGGAGGCCATGGAGACTATGACAGCAGCTTTCATTCACAAATTCCCACGCGTTACGCCAGAGCTATTTGTCGACCTCTCACAGTTCATCCCGTACATGTCTGTATCTGACATAATGAATTTTCCTGCATCGCTGATCGCCAATGATACTGTGTAAGTGAGCTGTAATACCATGCAGACATGCTGTTCATTTGCAGAATATCCATGTTCATACATTTAACATTCATTTACGTAGGTTGACGGCTATTCGAGATCACAGCTCGGAGATGAAATCTCCTCAGAAACAAGCGTTCGCTAAACGTCTCCTACAGGCCAATGTAGTAGGAGATGTTTCCTCATGGCCACCATACTTCCTTACTTCCATTCTTCCCCTCCTCCCACACCTTCCTGTCAGCCACTTCCAACAGCTGACCTCCCAGCAGGTAGGTAAGCAAACATTACAGTATTTTATGTATATGTGAATTCTAAAAGCTTTAAGAGAACCAAAGTAAAGTTTGAAGCCATATCTTACAGCTCAGCCCTCTGCTCGAACTGTTGGCTAATAGCAGTCTGGATGCCATAAGGGGGAGACATGTGCTTCGCATGCAGTTCAGCAAAAGGAAGAACTTCACTAGTGATACGATAACAAGGTAGTACTTTGCTTTTCTAAACAGCAACGTCGAGCCATATGAAAGATAGATGAGCTGTTTTGTTTCTGTGACAGGTTAGGCATTCTAATATGCTACATGAATTCAGAGGAACTGCATCATTTCCTGTCTATACCACCCGTCTCACCTGCTCTATGGCAGCAGCTTGCACAGTGTATTTCAGATGGCCATGTCAGTGGAAACGCCAGAGTAAGCATAAGCTTCTTATAGTCTTCTACACATATACTGGATTTATCAGCTCTTTTTACTCTTACATTGTGTTGGTATTAAATGGATTCATTTCAATCTTTTAATAAAACTGTGTAGGCAGCACAGCGGGGCACTGGGTACTATTGCTGCCCAACAGCTACAGAGAACTCTGGGACAGGTTAATTTTTGGTGGTTGGCTACAATAAATTGCCTCTATCAGTAAATGGGTGTGTGAAAACATGTACTTGTGTGCATGCTTCACTGCAATACACTAGTATCCCATCTAGAGTTTATTGCTTCTTCAAACCCATTCTGCCTGAGGTGGACTCCTGAGCCACTGCAAAGCTGTTACTGAGAGAAAAAAAACTGTGAATATAATGCATTTAGTTAACAGTCTATAAAAAGGACCTTCACATTTATATTACAAGAATTTTTATTCAGTAGAGCAGTTGTAAAGTGGAAAAAATGAGACTTTTATTAAACCAAATTATGATTTTCATCCCTGTTAAACGATTTCCATCTATTTAGTTTCATGCTCCAACTTTTTCCTTGTTAAAAATGTCTCGTTTTCAATTACTGATGAAGTTTTCTCACCCATTAGCTCTCCATGCATTCCCATTTATTCAGCAGTTCCTCTGTATGGGACTGCAGTGGTGTGGGTCTGCGCCTGTCTAGTGCAAGCCAGAAGCTCCAGATCTCCACTCCAAAGCTTTTTTTCTTCTGTTTTTTTTTTTTTACATGAGGCATTGAGAGTCCAACTAGATTCATATAAACACTGCTAGGTGTTAATCCAACACTTTAATTGTTAATCCAACACTGAAGAATTACTGTGTAGCTGACCGTGTGGTCTGCACACACAAACTATTATTTACATTAATAATGTCCAGAATAACGAGATGTTAAAGCTATCTATGAGTTGTAAATAATGGGTAATATTTTTTCATTTGTGACATGAACTCCAGTGACTGTTTTTTATTGTATCGTCTCGTATACAGTATATGACATGCAGTTTTTTGGTTTGTTTTGTTCCGTTATGTTCTTTGCAGCTTTCCCATTGGCTGGCGCTTGCTCTCAAACCTGTTAATGCCAGCTCATTATCTTCTCCAGCATTGAGCTCTCTCCACGGTGTATTACCACAACTTGGTGCATCATTCCTGCAATCATTATCCTCAAATTATTTATTGGAACTCCTCTCTCAGCCTGATATACCCACCTTCCCACCTGCACAAGTAAATACACACAGTTTTCATTAGACTTAGTAGTAACAGATTTTATTTTGTGCAAATTTCATTAATCATAGTCTCATCTTTCCACTACAGGCATTCCAAATTTTAGGCAAACTATTCCAAGAAACAAATGTAAGTTGTTTTATATGGTCTAAACAACAAGAGTGTGTCAGGACCCAGAAACTTGTATTCATGTGTCTTTTCTGTTTAGATCAGTGCAAACACATTATGCCGGCTAAAGCCATTATTTCAGGGTTTAGCTCCTGCTTTCGTAAAAAACTTGATTGTACCTGACTCAATGGGAACGGCAGACTGTCAGTGCTGGAGTTCTCTGCTGAGCGACCTGCAGCCTCCTCACCGTGCAATGGTGCATAGCGCACTACAACAGGTAACATCAGCACCGATATATACTTACACTGAGAAACCAAGACCTTATGAATTAAACACTTATGCAAACATATGGCACCTCAGGTCCTCAATTTAAAAAAAGATTATAAACAACCATATCTCTTATACCACTACATTGCACTACATACCATCCATTGTAACACTTAAAAAACACATAAATGTATTCTATAAGGAGTAGCAATAAACTGACACCTTTCTATTGGATGCAGTTTTAATCTTTGCCTCAATTTGAGCTACAGTAGCGCCTCCTTCGGATCGGACTACACAGGCCAGTCTTCACTCTCCATGTGCATCAGTGAGCATTGGCCACCCATGACCCTGTTGCCAGTTTACCATTTTCCTTTCTTGGATCACTCTTGTTATGTTCTGACCTCTGCATTCTGGAAACTTCCCACAAGAGCTGCAGTTTCGGAGTTGCTCTGACCCAGTTGTCTAGCCATTACAATGTGGCTCCCCTCACAGTAGCTACATTTTCAATATCTTGTTACAATGGCGGATGGAAGTGGGTGGGATATGTTAGGTAGCAGATGGACCTTTTTTCCTTAACTTTATGTGTTGGAAGCAGACAAATGGGCCAAAAGTACCAAAAGTGATCCAAGAGAGGAAACCCGGTGAACTGGCGACAGGGTCATGGGAGGCTAAGTCTTACTGATGCACATGAGGAGCGAAAGCTGGCCCGTGTAGTCCGATTCAATAGGAACGCTAGTTTAGATCAAATTGATGTAAAGATTAATGCTGATTGTGATAGAAAGCTGTCAGAACACCCAGTGCATCACTGTTATGATGGCAACCTACTCACTATTAAGAGGGTGGTCATAATGTTATGGCTTATAAAAACCCACAAACATAGAAAAGCTACTGTACAGTATATGCATTGATTTGATTATGTTTTCTGTAAGCAAATATTTATTTTATCATTTATGGAAGGAGTAACCAGTATCAGTCCTTGCACTTGCAAATTACATAACTTCCATTTCTTTTTGTCTGATTAACTTCAAAATAGAGAAACAAGCAAATACATTCGTACATTTCACAACATAAAAAGTAATTAAAAATTAATAAAAGAGCAAAATGTGTACTTCTATTAATAATAATTGTTAAATTGCAGCTTAATTGTTGAACAAAGCAGTTTGCAGTAATTGACTTTCCAAGGTTTTAAAATGGTTGCATCACATTTGTACATACTCTATTTTGTCATAAGTAAATAGTATAACTGTGACACTAAGTAAGCTAGTACAGTTTTTATGGTGGCTACGTCAGTATAAAAAAACATGAAACGGGCAACACGACCTGATTTAATATTAATAGTACTTACTAGACACATTTGATCATGATCAAATGGTCATGTCTAATTCATGCACAGACATCCTGTGTTGGTTTCCTGTAATTACTGTAATCATCAGTCACTCCCTGTGCTAACCAATACGTTCTGGTGGTCTGAAGGTTCTGGAGCATTTGTCGACCAATAACACACTCTACCTGCACTGCCTTTTACCCTTCATTTCCCTGAAAAAACTGGCCACCGAGCTTGACGAACAGACGGTCCTTCATCACATTTCTCTGTACAGAAACATGTCCTGGTCACCTCAGCAGGTGAGATCCAATTTATTTCCTGTAGCTCATAAGTAAAAAATAATAGCAAATAATTATGCTAATAATGCCACAACCTTTGCCAGCTCTTGCTGATGGATCTGTCCGCAGCTAATGACACACCTGTTTGCTCAGCTCATTGGATATGCTACAGATGAGCCTTTCAGTAAATTAATACCAAGTGCCTTTCACCTGCCATCAAGCAAATTGCATTCACTGTGTTACAATGGCTTGCATAAAAAGAATATGAATTATTAATGCATTAAAGTGATTTCGTCTCAGCCAAAAGGAGTATCACATTCAATTTTGGTTGCCATCCAACTTCTCAAGTTTTTCATTCAACAGGCTCAGTTGCTTTTCAGAATGATTCAGCAGACTGAAAACGTCACCCGAGAGACTGTACTGTAAGTGACATCAGTCAGCCGCATGCCTTTTAGCATTTTTTAGTATTCGGTTGCATAAATTGGTCTTGGGACTTGTCTCATACGAAATATGTTTCAGTTAAACTGCCAAGACGTATCACTTTGTCCCTGTGGAACCTGTCAACTCAGAACAAATCGGAATATTGTCTGGCTTACTAGATGGCTTGCTGTAGTATTGTACTGTTTGTTTCTTCTTGTTTCAGACATTTAGGCCGCATTGCAAATGGCATGAGCTGTAAGAGCCTACAGCTTTGGGCCAATGAATCAGAATTCTCTGAATTGTTACAGTTTATTACGGAATTGCCTGGTGGATTGAGGCCAGCTCTGGTGAGAATATGTGAGAGAAGTCCAAATCAACAATTCACATTCATTTGCATCAACTATTCTTCAAATTGCTATTCCAAGACTGCTGTGCTGCCAAAGCAAATTGCATTTGATTCAAGCTGACACTAATGAAGGCATGCATTTTGAATTGCCAGTAAACGGCAAACGACATGAATACACCAAAGCTATTTTTGCATCATGAAACAATTCTTTAAACTGCAAAATTTGGATTCATTTGTATAAGTATTATACATATAATTAGAATTAATGTAATTAATCAGTCAATCTTATCCGGTTATACAAATGAACACCTTTGGTGAATAATTTTATTTTAGTTTAATATCTGCTTTAGAAAAGATGTCAATGAAATCAAATTACTAATGTTTTTACAGAGGAAATGTGTGGTAGAGGAACTTAGAAAAAGGCCAAATGTGGATCTGGATGGCTTCAACCCATCATTTACTGCAAGATTACCGTAAGTAATGTATCTAGTTTCTTTTTTCTTAATTCTTCATCAAGCCTCTGATGTCCTCTGCCTCACTCTCAGATGTTGTCTCACAGTGTGACGATGATTGAGGGCCTGTCCAACGCATCACTCTTGGCTGTCTTGAACCATGTTCAAAGACACTTTATTGGTTTTCTGGAGCTTCCACGACACAAGCAGATGACCTTGGCTGAGAAAGCTATTGATGTGTTTGTAAGAAAAAATGCTTTTGGAAACGTCTGCTTAGATTAAATAATTTAGACATTATTTCTAAACTCCATCAGTTATAGTACACAAAATTCTTTCACTGGTTTGGTGTAAAAGACATCTAAGATATATAGGTATATGTCTTGGCCAAAA
>JAQMYK010000007.1:19373060-19404045 GCA_030014345.1 Clarias buthupogon
TGCCCTAAGCCTCCTGGGATAGGCTCCAGGTCCCCGCGACCCTGAATACAGGATAAAGCGGTTTAGAAGATGAGTGATCGATAACTCAATTTGGTTCTGATTTATAGAGAGCCAAAGTCATGGACAGTAGGAGATGTTGAGCATGTAGATCGCCTTGTGTTCACCCTGTCACCTCAACTGATACGCTCTCTGCCACTGGTAAGGAGTAAAAAAAAAAGACAAATGTGCTTATTAAATCTAGCTGTCTATCTTTGTGCTGAGGTATGAATGCTTTTGTTAGGATGACCTAGGTAAAGACACAGTTGAACAAGTCCTGCAAAGTCAGTGGCATTGGAAAGACACTGAGCTTGGTAAAAGTTGTGTGGACTCGAAAGGATTAAAAGACAAGATTTACAGCCTTATTCACAAAATAATCAGAGGACGGAGGTGGATCCGAAGAGGTAAGGCATGTGAAATATCCAAAAGTTATAATCAATCAGATGTGATTGATATCGTCTCATGTTCAAGTGCATTAACTTTTGTCAGAGCCAATTCCGACTTGTACGGATATCAAAGGGACGTTTCCCTCCGCATGGCGTTGGTATCAGCTCAATCGAATGAAGAGAAGAGAATTAAAGGAGTGTGTTGAATTCCTGGGTCAGGATGGTTCTCTTGATGCTGAGCAGCGCTGGGCACTGTGGACAGAACTCAGACCGGTTAGTGTACCAACAATTGGCAAAAACATGAATTATGATTTGGCCATTATTATAATCTAAGCAATTTACCTTTGCCAGGAATGTACTCGAAGAAATGTCTACTGTCTATAATTTTGTTCTTTACTTTTAACAAGGCTGTGTATGTAATTTTTAAAAAGGGTTTATTACTCATTATTATGTGCACATACAGTACTCTAAAATTGTGATCAGTGGGGACAAGGTGAGATGTGTGTGTTTTTGCAGGTTTATAAGCCAGTGAGGGCACTCAGGCCAGCGCAGATACTGGAGCTCGGATGTATCATTACTGAAATGAGCGAGCGAGAGCTGCAGGCTGTAAACTTGTCTGACTTAGCTGTGGTGGCTCATCTTGGAAGTTTTAAAGCATGGAACCCAAGAAAAGTATATACATTTTTTTATTTATTACAAAGTTCACCTATGCTCTTATGCTTTTCCCCAACTAACTACACTAACTTTCTTTTTACACAATAAATGTTTTTGTCTATGTATGGGGGATGTTGCAATAACTCCTGTAATGTACAAGTGGTGTTCATAAATGATTTTATGTGCAGTTCCCACAGACAGATGTGTCTCTTCCTCAAGTTCGTCACAAGTTATCTGTTGATTTTCAAGAATTAGTCATTCTATTCCCTAAATGTTCACAGAAATGACTGCCGGGGCTCTGAGCCACCTTGGCCGGGATTGTCATTCACGCACGTACAGCCTACTTTAACATTTTTGCAACATATAAATGTTTTAATGCAGCTAAAGTAAGAGTGCCTCAGCGCTGAACTGTGCTTGAAGTCAATCAGTTCACTTAAAGTAAATGTCAATCAGTTTTATGCTTTTAGTTCTGAGATGAATGCCCCACATATAACCACGTGTAAAGTTTTACCTGGAATGCCTTTCTATGAATATAAAAACTATAAAATGTACTTACTGTAAACATGTGAATATGGTTGATGAAAAGGATGTAAAACATATGCATATAGTTTAGGTTTGTCTAGACTATCCAGTTATACAGTCACTTTGTTTTGTACTGTTTCAAGCTATCAAAAGTAGCAATGATTTAAAAGCAAATGCCAAGCTGGATTAATGTAGCTATTGCAAAATACTGTATGTCAATCATTACACTATTTGAGCAAGTTTCATATTTTCAATCATCACCTGTACACAACATTTATCATCAGTGAGTCCTATATAATGAGCTGGGTCAAAGTCGATTCAGAGTCTCTCCAAGGGCCTGAGCTATTAATACAACCTTAACGGGACATTATCAATGCACCCTTCATCTAACAAGCCCCACATTAAGTCAGCCACTCATATTTTTTCCAGATGAGAGCGGCTTTACAGGGATTCCTCCAACACCGCAAAAAGAAGCCCGAAGACCTTGGAGTGGTCGAGTTGGTTTCTCTTGGCAATCTACTTTGTGGCTTCACTCCTGCAGAAATTTCCCGTCTGGACGCATTTAACCTGAGGTTAGAGAAAGAATCAGTTTTAAAATTCTTGACAGAGATCACACTGTTCATTTGCAATTTGATCACACATTTCTGTGATGTTTGTCAGCACGGCTGCAATGTTCCTGCGAGAGTCGTCTTTGCCGTGCTTTGAGCAGCAAGCCGAAGCTCTGACTGCACGACTCGCCAGCCCTCTGGCCTTCGGTCCTGTCAGCAGCTGGAGCTCTGAGATTTTCACTGAGATTGGGACTCTGGCAGGTAGAACATTGTGGGCCAAGTTTATGTCGCATTACCAAGAAATTCTGTCCGCTTAGTTAAAACCAAAACATGTATATGTCAGTTTGCTGCAAATGTCACATAATGTGCAAGGTTTTTTTTTATTATATGTTAAGATTACAATCCATGTTTTGAAGAAATCATTTTAAAACAGCTGGATCAGTCACATATAATAACAGTAATGTTACTTTAGTGTTCAAAAAATCCTCACCTACATACCTTTTTTTCAACAAACTGTTGGCACAAACTGAAAGAATGTTCAAATCTAACAGCATTTTTACTCAGAAAAAAAATCCCTCCACAAAAATCACTCACAGAATCAGCTAGGCTAAGCATTAATGTTATTTTAACCAGAATATTATACTAGGATCTATGCAATAAAGCAATACTAGCTAATGACTAGTTAAGCTTAACCAGCATCACTAACAATGTTACATTTTTTTTTTTTTATGTTGAATTAAAAGGCATTTAACTGTAAAAAGTCACTTTAAACCTAAATATTAAATAAAAATATTAAAAAGACTGGGGAATCACCCTTGTGTCGCTATCACGTCGAGCTAAATTTGTGGCCGATGCTATCCTTTTTTTAAATTATTTTTTTTATTATGGCGAGACAAAACAAAAGCGCCACAATTTAAGCCAAAGGTGCCTGGTCAAGATACTAAGTAGAAAATTCAACCAATATAATGGTAGTTCCTTCTCAGTTACACTTAGACCAAACATAGCTTAGTTAAAGCTTGCATCATACTCTGAAAATGAGTGAAAGTGCTTGTTTTTGCTCGAGGCAAACCTCATAATGATGTCTTTTTTTTTTTCCTTAGCTGGACTGGATGACATGGTGTTGTCATCCCTCCTGAGGGAACAAATAGAAGGGCTGACTCCATTAGCACTATCCCTGATACCCCCAAAAAAGCTGGCTGTAAGAATTTGACAGACTATCAAATTATACTTTCCCTGAGCCAGTATTACATTGTACGCCATTTGCATTAACAGCCTGTATCCAAATTTCATAGAGTTACTGTCATCTTTACAGGTGGTGTTCAGTGCACGTCAGCTGTCCTGGCTGAACTCTGAACAGGCGTCGGCCGTGACAGAAGAGCAGTGGGAAAAGCTGGATAACGAGCAAAAACAAGCATTAAGTATGGCACTGTATGAAGGGGACGCAATGATTGGACACAGAGGTCAGTCGGATGGCATTCCTATGAATTAAACCTATGAGTGAAAAGTATTAATGGTGTGACCTCACAGATTAATAATCGACCATCCAGAAGTTACCAATAACAGCAGATTGTAAAGCGTTTTATTCCTCTTATACCACAGCCATGTGCCAATCTTTATTTACAGTTAATGTTATGTACAGTATTACAGAGCACACACAAAAATACAGCTTGTCATATTACAGAGTAGTCTTAAAACTCTCTGTCTGAAAAGACTTTCCTATTTAGAAACAATTACACTTCTGAACGTTAAAAGGCGTTAAAGACGCCTTCCAAAAATGCTAAATTAATTTCCTTATAGAAAAACTCACATCAGTAAGAACATTCATTCATTGATTTCTGCAATTCTATACCGCTTATCCTGTGCAGGGACGCTGAGGGCTAGCCCAGTGGATTTAGGGAATGAGGCGGGGTACACCCTAGACAATGGCAGGGTATAAATGTACACACACACTCATTCACACCTTACTGGCAATTTGGAAAGACCAATTAACCTAACCTGCCTTTCTTTGGACTGTGGGAGGATACTGGAGTGCAAAGCCACCAAGCAGAAGAAGAACATACCAAACTCCACCAACACAGACCCCAAGTGGTAATCGAACCCTCAACCCTGGAGGTGCGAGGCCCAGTGCCTCAGCGAGAACTGCTATTTTAAAATCTGTTCATTTGGCACATGCATTGGACAAGTCCCTGTGATTGTGCTATTACTACAGAAGCTGTAACATTAAAACATTTGCATTTTCCTTGCAGCTGGCACTATTATCAGACCCACTGACTAATCAGAATAAAATATTATAAAGCACTGCATATAATTTAAGTGTTAGCATGTTTTTGGGTCATGTGCTCTGTTGATTGCTTAGCTGATGTATGTATTGTTCTCCTGCCAAATTATCCTTTAATTGCAGTCACAAAGTGTCCGTGGTACTGCTCGTCACAGTAACAGTATGTTTGTCTCCGCAGGCAGGAACCTGGCTCCCTCAGTTTGGTTTGCTGACATCCTGACAGCATGCACACTCTTGTTACTCTGTACACTGTTGCATTTGTTATAAACACCCACAGGAGTGATAATCTTTCATATTTATTTGCTGTACTTTATTAAATTCTTACATTTTTGATTAAAAACCAACTTCAGAAGAAAATAAGGGCTTTGATAGTGTTTTGACCTTTCATTTCTTCTTCTTTTTTCAATTACATTTACACCATCTGAACCTGTAAGGACACATACCAAATGTAAATGCACCATACTGTGCCTCTGTCCTCAGGAACACCAATCTGTGCCCAGCTAATCAAGAGTGTGGGGTGGGATAATAGATTGAAATGGAAGAAATAATGAGGCATCTGCTGAACATTTTGTCTAAATCATTCATTCATCATCCATCCTTAGTAGCTACTCCATCCTGGTCAATGACACTGTGAATCTGCAGAGCACTAGGGAGAAAGCAAGAATACACAGTTCACTGAAAGGCAATATGTGTGCAAACATATTCATACTTAAAATTATTTTACTGTATACAATCCACCTACAACTAACCATGTTTAACAAGAACACAACGAACATGGTGAAGGAACATGAGACCACTAATGTGAAAGTGCTACATCGATGTTGCTGCTGTGCTAAGAATTGTCTACAACATGGATAATACCTGTTCCTGTGGTGATACTTTTCCAATTACTCATTAAGGAAAATGGTTCTAATGACTAGAAGTCTATTGTTATTCAGAGCCAATAAAAGCACACCTGTACACACTGCATATACAGATGTATGCATTGAAATCTGTTGCCATTATTATTATTACTGTCAGTTCCTTGTTTTCAGATTGGAATCTATCCATTCTTATGCATTGTATGCATGTCTAGATGTAAAAACTATACAAGAATTGCTAAAATATATTTCTGATTCTTAAAGTGGCCGGATTGCTAGGCAACCTGCGACCAGACTGCCCCAGAGGCAAATAGCTAGGAGCAGAATTATAGTTCAGTTTAAAGAAAAAAAGGTCAAAATATCAACAAGAGTCCTGACATGGTATATATTGGTTTTTGAAAGATGTGCAATTCAAAGATTTGACAAGAAAATTCTATGCCTAGATGAGCTGTTGTTCCTAAAGACACAAAAGGACGTCAACAAAGTATTATTACAAAATAGTTTTCTAAAAACTTTTTTTCATTTATTCATAGTCTATACCACTTAACCTGGTTACAGGGTCACGGGGTCCTGGAGCCAAGTTACACCCTGGACAGGGTGGTAATCCATCGCAATGCACACACACACACTTCAGGCAATTAACCTGATCTGCATATCTTTGGACTGTGGGAGAAAACTGGACACAGAGGAAACCAACCAAGCACGGCGAGAACATGCAAACACCACGCACACATTCCTGAGGCAGGAATTAAACCTTCGATGTTGGAGGTGCGAGGCTACAATGCTAACCACTACACCACTGTGCCGACCTAGCCAAACTTTATTGCTCCAAATATTGCTAAAACTTTTTGGTGCAAACATTTAGCATAAAACCATAGTTTTTTTTTTCTTTCTGTTTTTACTTCTTTCTTGTCTGTGTGAACATTCAGCCATAACATTATGACCACACACATAATATTAAGTAGGTCCCCCACCATTTGCCACCAAAACAGTAGTGACCTGTGGGTTCTGACACCTTTCCACTGAAAATAGCATCAACCTTTTCCTCAACTTGAGCTACAGTGGCTCTTCTACATGGGCTAGCCTTCAGTCCCTATGTGCATCAGTAAGCTTTGGCCACCCATGGCCCTGTCGCCAGTTTACCGCCATCAGTTTTTGTATGTCCTGAGTCTGACATACTGTACAGTGGGTGGGATATATTAGGCAGCAATTGAACCTTTTTTTCCCTGAAATTGATGTGTTGGAAGCAGGAAAAATGGGCAAGCACAAGGATTTGATTGACTTTGACGAGGGCCAAATTGTGATGGTTAGAGGACTGGGTCAAACTCCCAAAACTGCACTGTTGTGGGATGTTCATGGTCTGCAGTGGTAAGGACATACCAAAAGTAATCCAAGTCATGGGTGGTCAAGGCTTACTGGTGCACATGGGGAACAAAGATTGGCCTGTGTAGTCCGATCCAATATGAACGCAAGTGTAGATGAAACTGATGAAAGGTTAATATTGGAAAAGTGTCAGTGTATCACTGTTATGGTTGCAAAAGGGAGGAACCTACTTAATATCAGGCAGGTGGTCATAATGTCATGGCTGATCAGTCACTATACCTACAAAAGCACTTAATTGGTACTGGATGAAATAGCAAAAATGACCAACTATCAACTGAGTGAAGAAGATTTATGTTTTTAAAAGTCATCTACTTTAGGCAGAAGTACAGCTTGTGAAACCTGACCTCTAGGGAACATTTACATCTGACAAACCTGCAGTTCAGGATAACTTCCAAATGAATCCTGACTCCCTACACCGTGCATCTTTTGTAGTGCACTATTTATGTAAATCACTTGAAATTCGACCGAACCACAAAGAAAGTAATTATCCTCTTCTCCTGAGCTGATTGAGTCAGGTGAGTTTAGTTTGCTCTCGCATTGCGGATAAGGTAACTAACCTCCACCTGACTTCTACACACAGGTGAGTTTGTTTAAAAATAAAGAAATTAAATAATAAAAACATATGTTCTCTCGTCTAACCGCTTGGTATTAATATGAATTTAAACCACGATCGATTTCTTTTTTTTTTTTACCACATAAAAATCTTTGTTTTGCTGCATTTAACATTTAATAATTAATAGCGTCAGAAACGAAACATCCAGTAGATGGCGCTACAACACAGAAACAGCTTCATTAACACTATTGGCTGTTTTTTTTTTTTTATCTGCGCGTGCTCCAGTGACGTATTTCCTGAGGAGCGGCGCGTGGACCGCCTCTCCGTCCAGCTCTATAGTAACTGTTAGAGCATTCTCATATTTTGTGTCCCATTTTTTTTGTGTTTGTTTGTTTCTTTTATTCAAAACGTTTTATTTCCTTGTTTTGGGGAGTTGAATATGTCCGGACCGCGGCAATGTTAGCGTTTGGTTCAGAAGGCGAGCCGTTCCTCTTTAGCTGCGACGCGTAACGGAAAATGGATCCAAAGAAAGAAAGCTAGCTAGCTATGGCAAAGTTTGTGTGGGGTACAGTGGATAGGTAAGTGTGTGTGTGTATGAGTGAGAGAGTGAATGAGTGTGTGCGGGTATGTACGTGTCTGACTGAGTGTGTGTATGTTTGTGTATGTGTGTGTGTCGAGTTGTGAAGAACCTGTCAGAAGATTTTGGACAGACCGGACAAGAGATTTGCAGTGTGTGTGTTGTTTTGAATTTAGCGCGAGACGTTTAATAACAAGTGTTGTAGTAATAATAATAGTAATTATCACACGCGCGCACACCCACACACAGGGAGAGCTGTGAGGTTTTTAAACGGACGCATTGAGCACTTCTTCCTGATTATAACGGAGCTGAAACATGACGCCGTGACCAGAGAGTCAGTCTTGTTTGGGCAGCTCCTGTAAGCTGCTGCTTCATTTCTCACTTTTGCTTGGCACTCCACTCTTGTTTCGCAAGCAGCACCAGGAAATCCTTATCTCGACCGAGAAGCAGCCTCGGGGTTTTTTTTTTTTTTTTTTAACGTTTAAAAGCATTTAGCTGAACTTACAAGAGCTCTGCGTTTAATATATATCGGTATATATTTGAAACCAGTGGATCCAAACAAGAGGAAAAAAGTAACACACTTGTTTTCAAACACATCAGGATCCGACAGACCAAATGTTGTCTAAGGTAAGAGTTTTTCTTTTTTTCCACTGAAAAATACTGCCTTTCTGTTATTTTTCTGACAATATACACAGCTTTAACCTCTCCGACTATTACTACCTGAAATTCAGGACAGCTATTTTTCATGAATATGGGTTAAGTAACATAAATCTACTACTATTAATATTAACAAGTCTTCAGTCACATTTTTTTTTGTTGGTCTGTTTGTTAAAGCTTCATATTCGTGAACTGTCCTGCACTCGCCAAAACACATTACAGTATATTGATAGCTTAAGGATTCATTTAATCATAATGAAATTCAATCTGTCTTCTATAAGGGATGAGTTAAACAGATTAATATGTATACATACATAGTGAGAAATACCATCGCTTCAACTGTGCGACAAAGTTAAAAGAAAATAAAAGTATGCCTTGGTGGGACAGTAAATGAAAAAAAAAAAAAGTGATTTCTAGGTTTTACCTGTTTGGAAATTATTCAGATCTTAAGCACTTACAAATGAAGTAAGATTGATGGGAATATTTTTTATGTTCTAGCACTTTTTTGTCTGTCGCACCCAATTTTACTTCTGGTCCTGGAAAACAGTAAAAACTAACAAATAAGCAACAACAACAAAAAAAAAGGCCATTTAGTATATTTATACTTCCCTTCGATTTGACAGCCCCCTTTTAACTTCTTTTTCTTCTTGTATTTTAGTTTACAATTCCCAAACCCCCAAAACAGACTGGATTTTATTTTTTTCACCTCCAGATCAGCTTAAGAGGCTCTGATATAAGCTCTCGCCTCAAGCTTCCTGACAGTCAGGATTTGGATGTACGTGTCAGTACTTCTTACTAAATCGTGACTCAGTAGGAGAAACTGTATCTGGAAAAATGAGTCTAAATGTTTTTCAACACTCCTGGACTCAAGGTTGAGAGAACTTTATGCTTTGGTATTCTTTGTAACTCCGTTATCCTTGTTAAAAGTATTCGCAGACATGTTTTGCTATAGGCGTGCTCAGGTGATGTCACACAAATGGGGTGTACTTTAAACCTTGTGTCAACGTTTACTTAAAAAGCCTGTCTGTCTGTTAAGGAAAACCTGTCTACCTGCCTTTGCCTGGGGTTCGTACAGAAGTGAGTTACATTTGTTTTGGCAAAATTTTAACTCCGGGTTTGATTTGCAATGTTACGTTATTACACTGCTTTTTTTTTTTTGGAAAGTACAGACTTTTAGGTTGGTAGGTTTAGAAAGTGTCCTCTCAAGCGGAGCGGAGGGTCAGTGATTTTTAACATGCTCGCAATAACAATATAGTAAGAGCTTTTATAGTTATAGTTCAGTATATCGTTTGAGAATGTGGTGTTTTATGTGACTTTATGAATTCTCAGCACTGCTTGATCAGGAGGTATTGATTTAATGTTTATTCTACCACAGAACAATGAAATTATTGAATCTAATCTAATCTAATCTTGGTTAGGAGATGTGCATTATCTTTGTAGAGCAGAAATGCTTGCAAAACTGTAACTATATATCTGTAATATAAAATATAGCTGACATTGGTTAAAACAATGGTTGTTTTAATTAATTGTTTATCACAGATATAATGTAGTTGAGAACAGGAATTTACTTGTCTCTTGGAAGTTTCACAACATCATATCCAATGTTAAACCGTTAAAGTTTACAGTATGTCGTTTATTAATAAATTAAACTTTCTAATCATTTGCAGATTGCTGACGATTATGAAAGTAGAGAAACACTTCCCAGACCTTGCTGTTATGTGGTGCGCATTATTTTCGTAGACTTGCACAATCTTATTTCTTATGCCACATCAGATTGTCACCTGCTGTAAGATGAAAAGTTACATTATTGTGCACGTGAACTTTCCACGTAATTAGTTTTGTATAATCTTAATTCATTCTTAATGAGCAGCTTTATCCTGGTCAGGTCGGTGGTCGATCCTCAGCCTGTCCTGGAACATTGGGCATGAGTCCAGACTCACCACACTGACATAAAAATCAATAAAAAAAAAAAAAACTAAACATTTGTTATGGAAATTAACCAGTCGATCGGCCGATCAGCCTCGGATATTAAAGATTCTATACAAAGCGCAGAAGCTTCCGAGTGGCATCAAAAATCATGTGCATTAAAAGTCTTCGATCTGTCTTTTTCTTCAAACTATGTAAGCGATTTAGTCTCAAACCTACTCATTACACATGCTTACACCAGTCTCAAAACATTGTGAGTGCTAATGATTTGAAAATAGTCTAGAAGCCCCGGGTACCCGTGTGCTCATTCTCAAGTCAAGTTGAGTTTTGAGACCTTTGAAACGTTAGAGGAGGTAAAAATGTCATAATTTCTTTATGATCTTACAGGTAGTGCATTCTGAACTATTCGCACATTTTCATCTCGTGTGGCAGGAGTAAATTATTTGCTAAGTTTGTTTAGAGATAGCAGTTAAAGGGAATGTCACATTTTAATTTTAAGTTAAATGTTAAACCCTCATATTTGAAGTTAGTTTGTACTCGATGTACCTACAGAATTGGAATTTAATTGCACACTCAAGCACATAAAAAAAATAAATAAATAAAAATTAAATGAATATGAATATATAATAAATATTATAATATAAAATATATATTATAAATAATATATAGTACATATAGTACAACTGTGCTCGTCGAATTTTGGAATGAACTAAGGTTTTCACCTGTTACCGTGAAGTGCGAGGAATGGAGCTGTGAGATTTATTNNNGTGAAGTGCGAGGAATGGAGCTGGGAGATTTATTAAGTAGATTTTAATGGCACACTAAGTGCGTATTAAAGGAATGTACAGCGGTATTTGTTGAATTTTGAGATGAACTAAAACTTTTAAAAATGTATAAAGGTCTAAAATCTTAATAAAATTAGGGAAAAATATTGAATGGGGATATTAATAAAAATCATGATTGTTATAGAATTACAATTTTTATCGAATCGACACCTAGGTATCCTGATCATATTAAAAGGGGAGGTGATTCACGCCCCAAATACGCACAATCACGCACTCACACACTGACGCTTAAGTGCAGGTTAGTGTTACAATTCCATCTTGGTTAATTGTAAATTTACCAAGGAAACCAGAGGACTGATGAGTAAACTGGCATGAACGCAATCAGAACCTGTAAACCTTCGCGCAGTCAGTAGATCTAGACCTAATAACAAATGGATAAAAGGCTATTATACAACAGTGAATCATGTAATTATTGATGTGCTGACGTTTTTTTATATAAGAGTCAGTGTTATTAACTTTAAGGATGGAGAAAATGGGTGGCTTCCGAGGGAGTGGCTGTCTCACAACATTAAATAAAATTATAAATGGTAATGGTTCAAGTCACACCAGGACTTTTAATTGGGCATAATAACAGAACACAGTTATGAGAGTAAAAACTCCCTTTATTTCTCAATATAGTCCCCTGCTACACTAATGAACGTACCCCAGCATTTCACTAGTACTTGGATACTATCAAGGTAGAAAGATTTGTCAGTACACCAGAGCCATGACCAGGCTGCCTGTTTCACAACTCCTTTAATGGCTTAACCATGTGCAAGTGGTGATTGTGTCAATGATTGTGTGTACAGTTCCCACAGACGGACTCGTCTCTTCCGCAGATTGCTCTAAGTTATCTGTTGATCTGTTGAAAACATTTTTAAAGAAGGTTGTTTTAACCACTAGTCCCGTTTTGACTTGAAGTTAAAGATAGTTGTAGTTTCAAATAGTTAGAATAGTTGATCTCCTCTGTTAGAAATGCATTATTTCCCATTATTCTAGTCATTTCTAATCCTCGTCCTTTTATTCATGTGTCTAGTCTCTGGCACATAACAATAGCAAATCTGGGTGGTTCAGGGCCTAATGTGTTTCTGCCAATGATGCAGAATGTTTACATTTGCGTCATCTTTTGAGGCAGGATGACACATTTACCTAATATTGACATGCCTTAGCTAGCAAACAATTATGTTTTTTAAGGTCTTTTTTTTGTTTGTTGCATCATACAAAAAAAATTATTTCCATGGTAGTTGCGTGTGAGTGATGGCCAGGCAAGCTGCCTTGCTTTAGTTGTGTCTTGAGACAGAAAGTCATAACACAAACAGTAAGTTCTGTCACAGTATTTGTGCTCATTTTATTTTAACGTTAAACATACAGTACAGCTTGAAAGTTTGTGATCACTCCCTGGTCGTTTCTGATTTATTTATTTTTTTTCCTACATTGTAAAACAACACTGAAGACGTCCAAATATACAATAGTGTTCTTTGAACAGTCAATGTTGACATGTAACCTGTAAAGCCTTCATAATGGCTCTAATCTGAGGTGTTGTGTGTTAATTGGTGATTTTTGAGGCTGAGAGAACAACTTCTCTGCAGTAGAGGTAGATTTTGGTCTTGCTTTCCTGGGTAGGTCTTCATGAGCGACAGTTTCATCATGGTGCTCGATGAGTTTTGCAAATCCACTTGACAACACTGTTCTTGCAAGAACAATTTCTTAATTGTAAAAAAAGTGCTTTAAAGCACTTTTTGTAAGTCGCTCTGGATAAGAGCGTCTGCCAAATGCCTAAATGTAAATTTCGGAAAGGCTGACCTCCGCGTCTTAAAATAACAACTGACTGTTGTTGGTCTTGCTTTCCTGGGTAGTTGTTGTTGTTACATAATTACTTAATTCCTTATGTGTTATTTCATAGTTTTGAAATCCCCGGTATTGTTGAATGTAGAAAATAAATCACTAAAAACAAAAAAACAAAGAAATTTGCAAGTGATCCCACACTTTTGAGCGGTAGTGCCAAAAAAGCTACTTCTGAAATTTAAGCATTTAAGTGACCAATTTTGCTTCATGAAGCACCTCTGTCAAAGTGACGGCTTATTCATTTAAAGACGTTGACTCTGACCTTCAACTGGCTGTTTAATAGTGTCTAGGGAAATTCCAAATGTATATCAAAGATTTTAAACCGTCTATGTTAGGAAAGAAAGGAAAAAAGCCCTAATCATAAATTGGTTCTGAGCTATCCAGTATAAAGTTTACATTAAAAGTTCAATGTTAATTTTCAGTTAGTCTGTCTCTAACCTGTATTTGATATTTCCTTGAATTATCCGTCAGTCCATGAACAGAATCACAAACCTGAAAGGGTAATTGATTCAATGATTTGTCATTTAAACCAAAAAAAAGTAATTTGAACAGCCATTTTACGCATGTAGATTAATCAACAAGGAATCACAAACCTGACATTTAACATCTTATTTCTGCTTCAAGTATGCAGTTTGCTAGAGCAAGAGCTCTGAAATAAAATTGCAAGGTACTTACTTAAAGTACGCTGATATAAATGCATCAAACTCTTAGACAATCTAGACAATTTAGACCAAGATATGACAAGATGCTATAACGTGAACTGTTTAGTAGTAATGGAAATCACCTGGGACCATTTAATATTATTATTATTTAATAAATAATACAATTTAAATGTCAGTGTTTTAGATTTTCTTTGTCTTTTTTGTTTGACTCTGTGCTTGCTGTCACGCAAAGTTCTATGTAAGAGTGATGCAAAAGTAGCTGCATGTTATTTCAACTAATCTCTATAGCGCAGGCTTAAATGTAATCATAGTCAGTCATGCTTCATAATCTGTTTTTTGTGATTCTGTTGTGCCCTCAAAAGGAAATTAGTAAGTCTTACTATGGTATAGAACATTTTTCTGTCACTTTCGTCATTCGAAGAAAATTCCTGTTAATGCATTGCAGTATGTGCTTTTGTGTTCGTATTCATGCTACATGTCAAGTGGACCATACCGAGAACAGGTGGAGCCAGAGCAGAACTCAAAACGTGTTAAATATAGCCGAACGCTGTCGACATGTTCTATGTGGTTAAGGGGAAAAAATTTTCCCTCCAGCTGTTAGCAGTATGGAATGTACATGGTTAGACTTGAAAACTTTCAGTTACTGTGTAATTTAGTTAATTCAGTTTGAATTTGAACAGCAAATAATGCTAAAAACTGTAGTATTATTACTGAAATGTTCATGGACAACATTAATTGTAAAAAGTGTTGAATTCAGGTTCTACCTAGGGTGCGTCAGCTTTTTTGTAAGCCTTTGGATTCGTCTCTTTTATAGTTGTAGACCAGAATCTCTGTAAACGGAATATTCGTTCCTGGACAGCTCTAGGAAAAGCAAGTGCTAAGAAAAGTTGTTGAACTGTATGCTCAAGTTGGCCTAGGTCAAAACATTTACTAAAAAAGATTAAATAAAACGAAAAAATACTTTTCTAAATATTGAAAATGTATAACAATAGCTATATAGGACTCGGATCGTATCATCTTTCATAAGAATGTATTTGTGTAATTCTGTTGCCTTCATTTGAACATATGTGATACCTACACGCAACTGAGTAAGTTGAATGGAATGAAAATTGCCTTCAGTTGTCAAGGTAGAGTTGGAGATTGTTATAGAGATTAAAAAACTTAATTGCTTAGGTGGAGGTTAATTGTTGTTTAATAATTACATTATTGTACAGTTACAGATCTGCACGTTTGTTTGGGTTGGAAATGTTGTCATAGGCCTATGAATAAATGAACAAACAAACCTACAGTGCTTTTTCAGTTTCTATATCTTAAGTAATTTCCTGGTCACTATATGGTCCTCTAGTCAGTTTGCAGACATTTTGTATCGGTTTAAATCCCAGTGAGCAAATCCAGTCCCTCTACTTGTTCACCGTGTTACTCCAGAGTGCAGCCTAATTGCTATTTGCAGTACTGTGCAAAAGTCTTGAGCCACCTGTCATTTTTCTTCATATTTGGCTTGGCTCTCATTTTTGGCTGTTTTTTGGGCTCTCATTTTTAGTCCAGTCCCTGTAAAAGACCAGTTTTCGAAGAAAGTAATTTGTTTGTTAAGCCACACAGTGATCAATTAATCATATAAGCATTAAAAAAAATCTAACTTTGGGCATGAACCAGAGATAAACAGGTGCAGTTGATGACAGATGATCAGGCTGGTGAATAATGTCCTGGTGATACTGAATAAGTGGCTGGAACAGACGAGAGGGGAAATGAGGTTGTTGCATAAACAAAAGATTTTTAAATTGTATCTTTAAACACTTTGCAGCCTGTTGCAGTAAAAACATTTGTTCCCATTTCTTTAATTGATATACAGTACTTTAATTATGTTACTAGTGTATTTGATTATTATTATTATTATTTTTTATGTCTATTGTTTGTGGTTTTTGGAATTATTCTTTAAATTGAGTTCTGTGTCTTTACTGCTGCTTTGTATGGTGCGTTATGTAGAAGTAAATAGTGTAAATAGTGAGCGAGTGAAGGAGTGATTGGATGTTGTGAACGTTTTTGCAAGCAGAATCCTTTTAAAAAGAGACCACAGGCACATAAATTTAGAAAGTAAACAAGACACCATGTGACAAACATGTGTTAGCAAACACTGTCAAAATAAGATGCTGTTGTTGGCTGAACACTTAGTTTGTCTTAAGTTTATAGGAAATGCAATTTCGAAGACCGCCATTTAGAGGCTGAAGACTATACTGAAGTGTTGTTGTGGAAAATATGAGCTTTCCTAGAAAGATAGTTAAGTGTTAATAATTTAGAAACATGGATGATGAAGAGTCCACAAACAATCCCCCCATCTTCACTGCTTTCTGGTTCATGGAATGAAGAAAAATAAGTCACCTGATCGTAGCGATAAGACACTGCCTTTGTATTATGGACCAAAGGAAATCAGCTAGCAGAACAAGTATTTTCTCAGTTGCCTTACAGACTAGTCATTTTTCATTTTTTTCACCTCCTCTATCACATGGGAAGGGGGGAGACCAGCACATGCTTCCTTGAGGACACATGAAACCAGCAACTGCTGTACTTTTATTTTATTTTATTTTTTTACGGTATTTATTTCATTCCGTGTCTCAAAGCAGCAGAACATTCTCTAAAGAAAAATATATTTTTCTCAGTAACATAAGGTGTTAAAAATATTTTTAGTCTTACTGATGCTGAGATGGAAAGAAGAAAATCTGAGTGTTTAAAGCTGCTGAAACATAAATGATTATGGGATGCTTCACAACATTTTAATAGGTTTACAAGTAGGTTTACAAAATGACATCATGTATTACTTTTAATAAGTAATTATTGTTGCCTAGTTGCTGTTTTAGAAAAAAAACATAACCTTTTGAGCCTACGCTGTTGTGAGAAAAAGATTTGTTAGCATTACAGTCAGTAAACTTAATTGACAAAAGCTGAAAATTGTTTTCTTTAACACAATAATTGTTCAGCATCACCTCTGGTACTTAAAAAAAAAAAGTTTTTTTTAATTAATTGTCTAGTGTTATCTTTTAAATCCGAGGATCTTTGAGTGGTAGACACATACAGTTTATTATTATTTATTCTTTTTTGTTATGGAGTTGATTGAGGGTTTTAAGTATGTGGTTGTTGCTTTTGCATGCGTATAACAATTAATCAAAGCCTGATTTTATTATTAGGGTGTGAGCTTTTGAAATAAAGTCACGTTCATCTGTCATAACTACGCTAGTATAAGTGGGTGTATTGTTGCTGTTTATGGAGAAATTCTCACCAGCCACAAACGATTTCAAAATGAAAGCCATCAATGCGTGGATTGTGCATGATTTGTGTTGGGTGTGTCACTGAAATACACTCATCCTCTAGAAATTAGGGTGTGCTTTTTAAGCAAAATTAAATGTTCTTTCACATCAACAATATGATGTTATTTATGTTCCAGTTTCCTGCTCATTTACCTGCCTGATCACTTTGTGACCTAATAGTTCTGTAATGATTGCAATGATAAAAAGCATGCACACCTCAACATGAAAAATATATAGCATGATAGCATCAACAATGGTGCCAGTACTGACATCTTTAGGGGAAACTACTACACATAATTCAGTTTGATTTAAAAAAAAAAAAAAAAAAGGATATATATATATCTCATATCGTATGATGGGGAACTAAAGTTCTTACACTTCCTGCTTTAGTCAGAACGGTAGCTCTGAAACGCTGACAGCTCTGCCAGGTAATTTTTATTACACTTTTATTTTTCTTTCCATTCTTTACATGTTTGTTTTTAATAAGCCTCACAGTATTGGTTCTGTCTTAAGCTTCACCATGAAATTGAGAGTACAGCATACTTTAATTTGGTGCACGAGGGAAATGCATAGCTCATTATGGAATGTTTTGTCTCTTTCCCAGTTGATTTGAAGATTTGCAGCCTTCGCTTCATGTGAACGATTTGAAGGACTTGAAGAACTGAGGTTTCCAGACCTCCACCCTCTCTGATGGAGCTGTGTCTGGCCTGCTTGCCATTTGTCACCTTACTGACTCTTCTATCCTCCGAGGTCACGCCGTCCCTCGCCCAAAAGGTTTACACAAACACATGGGCCGTCCATATTAGCGGAGGAGCGGAGGAAGCCAACCGCATTGCCCAAAAGCATGGGTTCATTAACCATGGCAATGTGAGTATCATGCAAGCTGTAATTATTTATTTCTTCACAGTGATGATTTTGTCCTAAAAAAAATCACTCCTGTCTGCTGGTATGTAGTAATTAAGCCTCGATTATACCTTACGATAGTGGCAAAGCATGATCATCATGCATTATGTTAAATTCACAGGTTTACTTTTATATTGCTTTTATCTAAGGCGTGATGGTACTTTTTATACAAGATTTGTCCCACATATGAAGATAGGCAGCTTTTTATAAAAGCGTCTTCCAGTATTCAGCAAATAACCAGCTGGTCCTCATTTAATTTTATTTACATAGCACTTTTAACAATGGTCACAAAGCATAAACCTGTCACAAAGCAGCTTTACAGAATCGAAGAATTATGCAAATGAGTCCGAAAAAGTGTGAAGAAATGTGTTTAAATTATAGTTATACTATATAGGAGAAAACAAAAAGTGACAATTTTATTTATTTATTTCTGGATAAAGCAGATCTAAAAACATCCTGATACAGCAGGTGAAAATATCTATGTTGATGAAATGGAGTTGCAGTCCTTTTAACTTTGTGCTTAGTTAAATGATTTGAAGTGAAAAACGGTTGCTCTTTTCAGACATTGATGGTATGTAAAAACTAAATCCATTTTTGTAAAGATTTCTGTGATTACAAGAATTCACTTCTAGATTTTAGTGGAATTAAAAACAAAAGCCTGTCCCCTGTCCATATGACGTATGCCAGATTACCCAATCATGATCACTTCAAAAGGACTAATTCGGTACTGCTTTTTTTTTTTTAGTGTTGCTGGTTTTGGGTAGGAAAGGCAGATATAGAGACTGGACACCTATATCCAGTTGGTTATTGATGATGCAAATGCTGTAAGAAGCCTCTAGATGCCAAATGTTTTTTTTTTTTTTTTTTGGTTTGGTTAAAAAACACTTTGAGTTCAATTTTATACGAGACACTACAGAGTTCATGAAATCATAATAATTGCATAGAATTGAGCTACTTGCACACATTATTTCAATATTGCAATTTTTGTTTTGTACATTTTTGCTCATATATTTTATAGTTTATTTTGCTTGTCCAAGCAATACATGTGAGTTATTTAAGGAAACATTAAGGAGTATAAATGGGGGAAGAAAAAAAAGAATCAAAAAACTAATTTCTGGACACGTTAAATATTTTGAGCAACTTGTCCAGCTACCATCCAGGTACTCTATATAGTGAAATGTTTGAACACCTGACCGTAACACCATATGTGCTTCCTAAACATCCTGTTCGATATTTATTCAGATCTTGCTGTTAGAATAACCTCCACTCTTTTCGAAAGACTTATCGTCTAAGACAAGTTAGGACATGATGAGTAGTCATTCCTTCTCCAGCCCCTGTGTCTCTCGTTCTTGCACTTTTTTTCCTCTCCCATATCATTTTACAGAGAACCCAGAAAGCTTAAGATTCTCTATCCTGAAGACTGTAAAGCACCAGTGGCTGCTACAAAGTGTTTACAGCCAAGACTCCATACATAAACGTTTGTTAAACAACACATAAATAACACATTTCTAAACTAGTTTATCATACGTTTATCTGTAATGTCTGCTTTACAAGTGCCTGTGCATAAGCTGGAAGAGAATAAGCTATTAGATCAGTCATATTGATATAAACCTGTGGTTCAAGTTACAGCTCGAACTACTGTGAAAGTCGTGCCTTTATACAAGAATAACATGCAGCTTCTGACCAATCATGTTCAGCACTCTAGCATGTAATTATTTTCACAGGCCTGCACAATCTGTCTTCTTACTCTTTTCATGATTAAGTAAGCATTTACCCTACATGGGATATGATATCTGTAAAATGCACAGTGTAGCTGCAAGAGTGTCCCTCATAACAGAATAATAATTTATGTGTTGGGGTTATTTGTTAAATGAGAATTAATGCTACATTTAGATTTAAAAGGGGAAAAAAAAACTAAATGTATTCTATTTTTTTCTAGTTTTAGAATTCAGACTTCTTGGTATTATTGAACTACAGTAGGTAATTGACCATCTATTTAAACCGTTGCTTAATGAATAACTGAAGTAGACAGGTGCCAAAGTAAACCAACAGCGTATGCTACTGCATACAAATACTTCCCAGGCAATCCTGTGTTTTCAGCTTTGTCGCAACAGTTTGAAAAATTACCACATGTGTATGATGGGAATGTGTGTCAGCGAACTGTCATATTGTGTAGGTTTACATTTATGACTCTCTTGGTGAATACTGTACTTTACAAAGTTGGTGTTATGCTTCAGTCTTGGTATTCGTGATGGGAAGAATCATTTTAGTGACTCGGTTCTTTGAATCTCATTCATCAAAATGAACAAATCGTTTTTAAAGTCATTTAGTTCATTTCATTCTTTTGATCAGAAATAAAATAAAATGTTACATTTTCAATAAACAGACCCCCAACACGTCTACATACACATGTCTCCTGTGTAAAATAATGGCAAGAGACTGAAGTGTTTTGACACCAGCTACTCCAAGAAGGTTCAAGCATAAAAACAGTCTTTACAGCAGAACTCATGGCACAGCTTTGTTCCAGTTATTTTAAGCTGCAGGATATGGCTTTTGTTACTCATATCTGAGGGTTGTGTGTTTTGAGTTTTTCCTCTACATGGAGTCCAACATTGTTGTATCAGTGATGACTGGTTAGGGGTTTTTTCTTTTTTTTCTTTCCCTCGAATAGATGATTAGTTCAGCCCTCCACTGCTTCCTGGATGTTCTTTTCTGTTGCTGTTATTTGAACAGTGTGTTTGCTATAGATACAGATGATCCAATCTCTTTACCAGGTACAAAATCAAAGTGATTCTCGAAGAGGACTTTGAACAGCAGAAACTGCAGTAGTCAGGAGAAGGCAACTTCTCAAGTTTTTTTTTTCTTTTTTTCTTTCCCTCACTTCCACCTGTTTATAGGGAGCCCATAAATGTATAATTTTCCTAAATGTATGGTTTGTGCACTCTGGGTGGCTGATGAAATACATAAAACATTTTCCTGACTGCTTGGGTGGCTTGACGTGCGCGTGTGTGTACGTATATGTAAGTGTGTATGCTGACTATTTTTTAAAGTGCAGTCTTCTTTACAGCCATGTGTGGGATGAGTGTGCTTACCATGAAGCTTATTAAAAAAACTTACCGTTTATTTCTTAAAGTATTATTACACACAACAGTCCTTGACCTTTTGAAATAATAGTTTTGAAAACAATTGAGATGTCGCTCTTCCAGGTGCGTGCTACGGCATATTTTATGACTAGCAAAAGGTAATTCTCAGAATAAGACCTAGACCATTTGGAAATAATTACTACTTTTTTTTTTTGTGTGTGTGCACGCTAATGAATTAATTAGAGGTAAGTGCTTTGGAAAATATGCAATGTAGAAGGGTTTTGTGTTTAATTATTTATTTGAATAAATGGTGCAGCAGGTTTTAGTTACATGTGCAATAGAGACTCCAAGTAACCAGATGAAGCAGTAAAGGCCAAACAGTGAGGAAAGGCTTTGTCTACGTCAGATGCAACAGGGACAAAAAAAAAAAACCTCATGAGGTGACTTGAGGACAAGCCATCAAGGGGAACCAAACTTAAAAGGGAACTCAACCACATGTTTGACACTTGATAGTGTGATTTAACTAGTTTCTCTTCTGTAACTGTGTACAGCCATTACTGGCATGTACACACGGGTTTGTAAAAGAGAGCGCTCTTTGTCTGATATTTAGAATGTTCTGAAGCGGAAGCTCGATGTCCCCAGATGTCTCAGCATCTGTTGAACCATGTAGTCCTTCAGCGTGCGCCAAGTGAAGGCCACAGAATCCAGCAGGCAAGACTGATGTCTTAATCAAATGTTGACGCACAAAGCAGCCCCCTCCCCAAACCTTAGTTTCTCCAATCAGGTCTTCCCAAATAAAATCTCTCATTAAGAAAATCGAGTCAGGCCATGCAGGCCACGATGAAGTAATGTAATAAATGCAATGATAATGAATGCTGTTGTAATTAGATTTATGATGATGCATTTTAAATGGAATGAAGTAAGTGAATCCTTTTTTGTGTGTGTTTGTGTGTTTGTGTGTGTGTTGTCTTTGAGGTACAGGTATGGCATTCTTTAATTATTTTTTTTTAATTCAGGTTCATATCAGTGCCAGAACAGAACTGACACCTGCAGTATGTTTTCTTCATTCTTCACATTGTGTTGTGCTCTTTAAAAACAAAGGCTTAAACTCCCACGAAGGCATCTGTTAAATTTGTGCAGCTGGGAAACCAGGTCATTGCAGGTGACGTGTTCATGCAGAGAAAGCAAGATCACAGCTGCAGCTGATGCTTTTTAGGGCACATTATTGACCCTGAACTATTTCCTTCCTCTGTTATAAAGGTACCAAATATGGATATTTGAGAGATTCGTGTATCACACTGCACCAAATACGGTACGTTGTATAATTCCACCACATTTTATAAAGGAGAGCAGTCTGCTTTTGCAAATATTTGATGATCGAGTGAGTTTACGAGAACTTGTTTGTCAGGGTTCATTCGAGATGGTCTGACTTCCTGAGTGTTTGCTTTTTGTTCGTGACTCACGTACATTTACGATGATCATCAATAAACTATTCCGTATAGCTTTTCACCTCCTGCTGATGTACGTCATTTGTTTAAGTGCAATCATGGGTATTTTTAATAAAGTCTTATTACAGCAGTGTCATCTCCGCATAGACTTTTATGCTGCCAGATGTTGAATTCATCATCAAACCCCACCTTGAACAGAAAGCATTCAGGAATTAACATCCATAAAATGTTCATAGACAGCTGTTTTGTCTTTCTTCTTTTTAATTTTTTAAAATGTATTTTTTACTTTGTGGATTGAAGGCCATGAGGATGTTGTGTTAGAAAGGGTCAGTAGATTTCTACCTTTTTAACCAATATATATATACATACACACACACACACACGTTTTCTTGTATGTCTGGATTCCTTGTTCTCCTGGTTCAGCCCTGGTGTTAAAAAAACGCTTACCGTCATTACTTGCCCTTCCAGTAAGATCTTGTGAATTTATATTTGCACTAGCTGTGCCAGCGACTTTGATCGCATGAAATTTTATTTGCACACTCATAAATGGGTTTTAACAAATGTACCATGCCATCTGTTGAATTTTGGAATTAACAGAATTTTTTTACGAGTTACCATGAAGTGCGCAGAATGAAGTTGTGAGATTAATGCTGCATTTATTAAGTACTGCAGATTTCAATTGCGCACTCATAAGTGCATATTTAAAAATGGAAAGTGCCATCTATTGAATTTTGAGATGAACTGAAGATTATAATTTTTTTTTTCCAAGGTCTATTTTTTATTGATTTATTTTTGATTGATATAAGGGTGTTTTCCATTTAGATTTCTAAGTAGAATTAAAAGACTAAAACAACTTAGTCTAAATGAACTTTTGTTCAAGTTTTGGTCTTGCTTTCCTGCGATGGGCTTCATCTATCATTCATTATCATTATGGTCCCTAATGGGTTTTGCAAACGCACTTGACAATACTGCTTTGCAAGAACTATTGAACAGTTAATCTTAAATAACAGCAGACTTGTTGTCACTTAGTTGGCTAATGCCATATGTTATTTCATATATTTACGTGTAAGTTTTAAAATCCAGTATTGTTGTGGTATATGTAGAAAATAAATCCAAACTTTTGTCCAAACTTGACTTGTACTACATGTTTTGATCTCAAGTAGACAGACTGTAGATTGTCACCAGTAGCTTATTCCACCTTTCCGATACTTTGGGATCATGACCTGAGCTGTATGCTGGTGGGGTATAATGTCATGTTTTTGAGTTCTGAATTTTCCCTGTTACTAGATTTATAATTATTTAGTTTATTTTGCCATTAGTTAGTTAGCTGATTGCAAGCAAGTCACAATCCAGACCCACTTTGGTATTATATGTATGTAGCATCTTTTTCCTAAAATACTAAAAATTTGTGACTACTGGGGGCCTTCATTTAATTGCCTTGTTGTAGCATCTTGCTGTTCTGTTCACTTGTACACAGCCTTGCCTGCTGAGCTACTGAACTTATTTTAATTTTAATTATTCTTTATGGGCTGAAATTAACTTGCAAAATACACAGATCTTTGATCTTTTTATTAAACAGTAATATTCACCTCTTTTAAAAAAAAATTCTTACTAAGTAAAAAGGTTTCATTTGTGTTCAAAAGTTTGGTATATTAATAGATTTCTTTTCTGTTGTCTCTCAGTGTTTGTCATTACTTTTGGACTCACAGTAACTGGACTTGGGTAATGCAGAAGCTCTTAGTGTGCTTGGTTGCAGTTGTTTTGCAGTCGTAGCGCTTGTTTATTTCCTGTTCATTGTAAGAAGTACTGCCACCAGATCCTTATCGGAAAACTCTTTCCATCGGTTTGAAAATGCCTGCACCACACCATGGTGGCTTTCGGAGCCTGGCAGAGAAACACGTCTTCTCTCTTGTCCTCTACAGCAACCTTCTTACCACAAAAGCAAAATATTTAGCCTTCCTTTATTTTTGTTTTAGGAAGTGTGTGTGCTCTGAATAATTTACAAACAAGGCAGACTTGCAAGGGAACTGTAACCGCATTTCCCACTATGTTTTTCGCTTTAACAGCAGCGGTCACATTGGTGATATACAAGCAAGGATCAGCTGCATTAGCTTACAGAAAGAATTTGGCTTGTAATAGAGATTCAGTGGAGAAAGTAAGAGAAGTGCCTTAAGATCAGAAATGACAACACTAGAACAGGTCAAAAATAATAATGAAAAGGTAAAGACTTGTTGGCCTGTGTCGGTGTGCGAGAACAATTTAGGAATTACAAAAGCTTGGAGGGAAAGTGAAGGTGAAAAAGCTTTCAAAAGCTTACAGAGAGAGAGCAAGCGACAAAGTTACAGACACAATTATTCAGATATTTCCTGCTTCTTTATTTATTTAATCAACAAATCATACTGTAGCATGGCAGTGCATGAAATCATGCAGATACAAGCCAAGAGCATCAGTATGAACGACACAATGAGGGGGGGAAACAATATGTAATCACAGTGACTTTAATAGTGCCATTGATGTCAGACTGTCTAGTTTGATTTATTTCTGCTGATTTTCAAACATTGACACTTTTCTTTTTTTTAATGTTCTATCAGCAGTAATTTTGCAGAAAGAAACACGTTGTTAATCAGAGAGGTCACAGAGAATGGCCAGACCAGTTTGATCTAACAAAGAGTACTCACTCACACTCACTCACTCGCCGTCTATACCTCTTAATTCTGTATTCAGGGTCGCGGGGGACCTGGAGTTTATCCCAGGAGACTTGGGGCACGAGGCGGGTTACATCATGGACAGGGTGCCAATCGATCACAGGGCACACAGACTCTTACACTCATTCACACACTACTGGCAATTTGGGATTGCTAATTAGGATAATCTGCATGTCTTAGGAATGTGGAAGGAAACCGGGGTGCACAGGGAGAACAAACTCCATGCACACAGAGACGGGAATCGAACCTGGCCGGGAATCAAATCCGCGACAAGGCAACAGTGCTAACCACTACAGCACCGTGCCGCTATTAATAAAGAGTACATTAACTTAATAACAACTGTTTACAACCATGGTGAGCAGAAAAGCATGTCAGAGTGCCCACTGAATGCACCTTAACTCTTACTTGGACCAAGACCCACAAAAATTTATGAATAAACAATATTTCAGAAAACACAGATAAAGTCGAAGGCATTTATTATAGAACAAAAAAATATGTAGCATAAAAAATGTGCATAAAATACAGAAATGTATAAATACATATATCTAATATATCTGAGAAATAAATGTTAAAGTGCTCTAAGGTTTTTAAAAAAAAAATTTTTAATAAAGTATTTAAGTTCATATGGGTTGAGATCTGGTGAGTGTGAGTACCATAGGTTATAATCTGCATAATTTCCACATCCCTCGAGCAGTCCAGTGAGCCCTCGTTCGCTGTGCATGGGGGCGGGGTCATGCTGGAAGAGAGATTTGCATTAACTCTCTCAAAGGGACAAGTGCACTCAAACCACACTGGCTAAATGCTTTCCACAGCATACCAGAGCTCACTTTCCTTTTTTTTTCTTTTTTTCTTTAGAGCCACCATTTTCCCCCCCTTTTTATTTGTCACCAGTCTCTGTGTGATTAAACTGTGCATAAACTATATACAAAACATACAGTAATTTTATTTATATACATATATATATATACATTTCATTTTAATGTTTTGCCATTTTAAAAGAACGAAACCACACAAGAAAAACATCAGTGTTTGAGGGTTTTTGCAACTGTGCATTCCACTGCAAGAGAAATGTTTTACTGCTGTGCTCAGTTAGTTTCAATTGCTTTTTGTAACAAATCCAGATCCAAGAGGTTCTTTAAAAAAAAATCAATGAATGACACACTGCTGTCTCCTGTCAACAGTATTAAAAAAAATTGCCACTCACTTTCTTTCCCAGAGTGCCCTGCTTCGTTGCTGTCTGTCAGCCAATCACAAGACTTGTGCATATTTATAGTGAAACCCAGTGAGGTGCTGATGCAAAGCTGATGGTTTCTTTGTAGGGAAAGTGAGGGTGTGATGACCAGATATGCCTTTACAAAGCATTGAGGATGCCTCTTTCTCTGAGCAGCAGCAGTATTGTTCTGAATGTAGATCCTTCTGACAGGAGATATCGGAGTAATTATTATGCTGTGCAGAGCAGAGGAAACAAATTATTTATTAAGCAAACATCCTGTTTCAGCTTTCCAGGTTTTTTTTTATTTTATTGATTTTAACCAAAGTATTAGAACCTTCAGCTTTTTGAGTGGACTGGTGGTTGTTTCAGTTTAATATCACCTTAGAACTATATTTGTAATTGACAAATTGGATAAATCCATAAAATTCCTTGCTTACAAATACCTTTTAATGCTCATCTATTAAAGATTAGTGTATGGCTATTAATTTTAAGTGGTTAGGTTTTGTGTTTTGTGAGGGGGGCACTTGGTCCAGATTGTTAGTCTTGGCTCAAATTGTTAGTCTTTGCTCAGATTCTTGTCACAAACCTGTCTGATTAGTATCTGTATTAGCCAGTGCCCAAAGATCTGATTTGAAATCAGGGATGTATCAGAAGTAAAGAAAGCAGGATTAATGCTTCCCTAGAGTGATTTTTAGGCTCGACTTGGATGTTGCATACTTGCAAGGTAGAATTCTGCTCTTGTAGTAGTATTTATGTCTATTATCAATGGCCATGCTCATCATTAATATTAACGTGCTATAAACGTGAGATTAAAATCCCCCAAACAGGAAGGAGAGCTAGGCATTTTAATCATCAGCATTGCACAGAAGAGCTTGCAAAAGTGCTTACATTCCAGAACGGACTGTTTGATATCAAGTTTGACAAAAATGCAAATCTAGTCAAAATTCTTGAAACGTGAGTCACTAGATTTACTGCACAGATAGAAGTTTCTTCAAGGCTGCATGTCGCAACCACACTGACCACAGAGTGCACTTGAAATATTTTCTCTTTGCTCAAGTGTATGCTTCAAAGTTCTTGTCAGACCTGGAAAGGAGAAAACATGATGTCTGTTCCACTAGCATAAATTCTGCAGCTGTTTACCAGTACCTCATTTACTGACCTTTAATATGATGTACATTTTAAAAGGCAGATTTTAACCTTTGAGTGAAGGAAATGTTTTAAATGGTGCCATTAGTCTCAAACAAAACCTTTAATGTCTCTTTGCCTTAAAAAGGGGGTAATGAAAGGTGATTAACACGGCTCATTGATTTGGTTTTTTTCTTTCTTTCTTTTTTTCCGTAGTTCATTAAACCAATAATTATTCACTAATGTACCTAGTTTCAATATGATAAGACATTGATATCTTTGGTTGGTTTTTATAGCTGATATCTATAGGTTGGTATAGCATCTGATCTATTGTGTGTGAATTATATATTAATGTTAATTCATGATCACATTCTCAGTTTTGACCTGTTTAAAATATTCAAATCAAAATAGTTTGGTCTGTCTGTATGTTAAGAGCTGAAGCTAGGTTAACCATATTTGCTTTATATTATAATTTCTTATTATAACAAGTAAGGGGGAAAATATATAGTCTTGTGTTCCCTGCCCTTTCCTGGGAAATCTTATCTGCATTTTAATTGACTAGAAAAATGCACTTCCGCAGAGGGGTGTACAGCGGAGCAATAACTCACTGGCATTTAAAACTACAGGCACTGAAACTGCATGTTTGGAAAAGTAGTGAAAAAGAAGGAATGCTAAATGCTTGATGTGCTTGGCATTTCAACTGCAACATTAAAACTTTTTTTCAGGACCTTTATGCCTTATGGCAAGTTGATGCAAAGGAGTATAATACAGGGCTGTAGATATGTAATTTATTAAATGTACCATTTTGTATTCAAACGTATTTATTGAGGCAAACAGCAAATAATGGCACAACTGATCTTGTTAAGAGGATGTTTGCCAATATTTTTTGTCACCTCAAAATGTTTTTAAAAAATACCCAAATTATTGAATAAGACTATATAAATTCCAGACTAATGTACTATTCGTGCGGGATTAGTATTATTTGGGGGCCTTGTGAGATTTAAAAATTACCTCCCACATCTCCCCGTCTCGTGGCGCATTCGCACGGGATGAGTGAAGCCACGATTTTAATATATAATGTACTGTATATCCCGAAGTGTGTGTCTCTTAAAGAATATGTTGCGATGAAAAGCAGAGGTGTGTGTGTGTGTATATGCACGTGAGCAGGCTGTATGTGAGGCAGATAGAATTCATGAATGTCTGGTTAGATGGATAAAAAAAAAAAAAACACATATAGTTATCCTGCACTGTGTCATTTACATTTCACCGAGTTAAAATCTAATAGCTCGAGCTGTACGCTTGATTTAACTAACACATTAACCTCGAATTATAATGTACGTCATCCATCGCTTTCTAATCATTCTTTTTGCTTTCGGTCTTCTGATGGTTTTCAGCTTTCTCTTTCCCTGCACTGTATTGTTGTATGGTGTATAGCGATATGACCCAGCACCCAAAATACTTTCAAAGCACTCCAACGCAGCCTCCATTCTTCGCGGATGATGGATATAAAGGTACACAGAAATACAAAACCTTGAAAAATTTATATACCACTCCACCAAATACTGGCCAAATCGCAGACGTGCTGATTCACACGGGACTAATATTATCAAAGGACTTCAGTGTTCGGTGAAACATGGTAGATAATTTGCGGAGGAATTTGTACTTTACAGATTACAGACATGGCCGGTTCACGCGGGATTAAGATTACGGACAACCTACGCAATTATTATAAATAACACGAGGTCCCCAGGTAATACTAGTTCAGTGCGAATAGGATGCAAGTGTATATTACTTGTAATATATTGAGCCTTTTGCAATTAAATAATTGCAGAGGTCCATATTGCCATTTTGACTTTTTGTAGCACTTCTGCAGCACTAGTAAAATATGGCATCTTTAAAGTCACAATCACCTTTCCACACCACTTCAGTTTGGTATCAATTGTGGCCCGTGTCTGAATTCAGTTCATACATTTAATATTTTCTAATGGAAAACATGTATTTTAAACTGTAATTGTTGGAACAAACCAAAGAAACAAAGCTTTACCCACCAAGCCTGTCCTGGCTGAACTCTCTTATGTGGAAAATTATGCAATTTGTTTTCTTAAGTCATTATATATTCGGTTGAGTTGAGCATGGTATTTTTGGGTTGCCCTCAAATTAATCTTATTAGCTGGCTACCCCATGAATTCTGCCCTGGGTCCCTATCATTTTTCCAACAGATTCCACCGAGACATTATTAATTCATTTATTTTTGTAAATGTGGAAAAAGTACAGTGACCCAAATGGGGATGGATTAGTTCCAGAAAGCTTTTGAGAGCTATTTTTGATATTTTTTTTATTTTATTTTTTTTTTAAGCTTTAGTTTTATCAGTGTTTGTTTTAATCCAGCACATGGCCTTAAAACTTGGGGGAAAAAAAAAAAAAAAAGTAAAGATAGTAACTTGTTCTGAGGGTATTAAGAATTAAGAGCTATGTCTGTGTACAGAGTGACGGCTATAAACAGTTTCGACACAACTTCCACTGAATGGCACGCTGACAGTTGGCCAGCATGGCAGTGTGGGTGTAGGTCAGAGCTGGCATCTGACGTAAACGTCTGCGACGTGACGACCTTTACTCTTGAACCAAAACAATCCTCCTCTAGTTTCCAGAGAGCAGCCTATCTGTGTCTGCAGGTATCTCTCCGTCTCTCTCTCTCTCACTCACTCTACAGCGGGGGTGAGGACCTTGAATGTTTGAACCTTTTATTGTTATCTCCCCTCTAGGGTAAGTATTCCCCACTCCCTCAAATAGTGTGTCTGTCTGTGTGTGTGAATGATTGGTCCAGTTAATGTAGTTGAACCCCAGACAGGTCAGAAAGGCCGATAACCAAAACCAGATGTGTTTGTTATAAGTCTTACGTCTGTCTTTCGTCTAGCCTCACCAAGTTAGATAAAAAAAAAAAAAACTACTTAGCTGGTCAGTAACGTCTAGAATGACCCGAGTGAGTAAAATTTAATTTGTAATCATGTTTAGAGAAGCCTTAGTGTAAATGGTCACTGGCAGGTACTTATCTCTACTAAATCAGAGGGAAAGGTTAAAAGAAAGGACTGACTGCTTGAGGACATAAACGCTGCAAGGATACACCGAAACACTTAGACTTTTTCTTTGTCAATTAGAAACAGATTTAAATATGATTTATTAAGTTCAAGTGGAAGCAGCATGGTGGTGTAGTGGTTAGCACTGTCGCCTTGCACATCCAGGGTTCAGGTTCGATTCCCGGCCAGGCCCGATTTCCGTCTCTGTTTGCATGGAGTTTGCATGTTCTCTCCGTGATTTCCTCTCACAGTCCAAAGATATGCAGGTTAGGCTAATTGCCGTTCCCAAATTTCCCGTAGTGTGTGAATGTTTTGTTTTTCATATTCAGCTGAGCCAGATATCAGGGAATCGTGTGTGTGTGTGTGTGTGTGTGTGTGTGTGTGTGTGTGTGTGTGTGTGTGTGTGTGTGTGTGTGTGTGTGTG
>JAQMYK010000007.1:19413056-19438611 GCA_030014345.1 Clarias buthupogon
TGGGGTTCGCCGATCAAGCTATTTTTAGCCAATATCGGCTGATCATGATCGGTGGCCGATCAATCGGAGCATCACTAATGATTTAGTAGTCGTATTCTGAACAGTAAGGCAGTTAACAATCTTGCTTTCTCTGTGGAATGTATAAAATGCTTCAATTTCAGACTGGGATTGCACGAGTGATTTGGTGACCGAACCTCCTGCCGTCCATGCCCTGATTAGCCACACTTTTTGTACAGGGTCATGTGTTGCAGCGACTCGGAGACATCTATTTTTCCACGAGAAAGGCTTCAGTAAATAGGATTGTAAACTGTGGTCAAACGTTTACATTCACTATCCTGACGATTGTCCGTTAGTTCAGCATGCTAGTTTAAACTATTTGTCTCTGTGAATGTAGATGATGAGTGTGATTGGGTGCGATCTGTCACCTGGAACTGTAAGGTGACTCAATACCAATCGAAGTTACATTAGACCTTACATTGGTTTGCCTTTCCATTACTGTCCGGCCTCTAGATAATGACTATCTTTTTTTGTTGATTTAATGTTCTTGGTGTTTTCAAAGTATTTACTTTTTATATAAAATATTTAACAATGGTTGCAGTAAAGCTTGATGATGTTTGACAACCCATACTGCAGCGGAAAACTGCACCACGGGTATGTTTTTGCTATCCGTTTACTCAATCATTGCGAACACAACTTCACTGCAGACTAACTCCAGAGGAGCACTGAAAGATTTCCATACTTTTTTTTCACCGTCTTGTGAGACTTCGTGCATAACATTGACAGATTTGAAGCATTCCACTTCCTTCCTGTAACCCAGCAGGTCTCTTATAGATCTGCTCAGCAGACTATTTTTGGTTGTTGTCACAAATTGTGGCAAAGATGTCAAAGCATGTGCGATTCCCAAAACATTCAGCCAACAATATCCACGTCAAAGCCAGATTGGCTCTTTTTTTCTTTCTTTTTCTTTTGTATTCTTCATTTGTGCCTCGTTGGGCTACATAAATAAGACTGTAGGACAGATGGAAACATGTTTTTGCCATGCTTGTTTTGGGGCTTTCCATGCATTAGTCACTATAACCAGTTTTGATGTCTTGGGAACGCTCTGGCTAGAATTCTGACCAGAGGTTCCAGTTCATTCCAGTGTTGATTTTAACGTGTAAATATTTTGTACAAATTAACATACTGGAAATACTCCCCCTCAGGCCATTTGGTAAGGATTCCAAACCTACCAGATAGATTTATTAGGCCATCTAATCTTCTTCTAGACTTTTTCTTCTATTCAATGTATCTGCAGAGGAGTTACAAAAATCACCGTCATGTTGACAACCTGCTCGTACCTATTACGTATTTAAGTTTGTTACAACAGTCTTGATAAACAGAGCCTGAAGACTGTTGTTCTTGATGCTAAAGTTTACTTTTATAGTAAGTTGGCAGTTTAATTTCACATTGTTTTATTGTTGTCAAACACCACAGTATGATACACATTGTGCTGCTAATTGAGGTTTAGGACGAGACACGGGTGAGTCAGCAGCTGGTTGGGCAATTTCCAGTCAGACATTGTTGTGGCTGAAGTAGTCTTGTGCAATTCGAACTGCAGTGTTGATAAGTGTTGTACTAGTGCTCGGGGTGTAGCGATATAATCTGGTCATGTTTTGAATGACTTCATGATTTCAAATTCAATATGCCGTTTTTGAACAAAGTTTTGATTATGATAATTTATGATTCCCTTTTTAAAAATTCTATATAACAAGCAATACACAGCAGTGTAATGTATGTCTGTTTTAATTAACTACTGCAATGAAGAATGAGGTTTATGTTGTAAACAAAATATTTTACAGATTCACCATATCTTAAAACTACATTAAAAAAATAATCACGTGTCAGGTGACTTGTTTTCATTTTCATTGTCAAGTTACCTTGTAAACAAAATTTGATCCATAATTTCCTCAACACATAGGTATGTGACTGTGTGCATTCCTTTTTTTATTTAATTCAAATTAACCAATGCCATGAGTTTTAGGATTTATTTTTTGTGTCATAAGTTTGTTCTGGGCAATTAAATCGTTAATCAAGATATTTTTTATGATGAATTGCAGTGTTTTGAAACGCTAATAAGGCTGTTAAGTCATAGTTTATCTTGGGTTGGCATATTTTTAAATATTTTCAAATTGGAAGGTAAAGAGTACATGTTATTTTGAAAACTAGGATAAGAGGCTCATATGGGTGGTGATTTTTTATTTATTTTTTCTCTCTCTCTCTCTCTCTCTCTCTCTCTCTAATGTTGTTGGTGCACGCTTAATTATTTATACACATTCTAAACTTCAATCCAAGAAAGAAATAAACCCACAAAGTTCAAAACAAGGATACAGATGGTCAACCACTTGGGTGGAGTAATTGGATCTCTTCTAATCTGATTTCATGTACAGTATTTCATCTAATTGCTTATTTTATTTTTATCAATCCTGGTTCATGCATACAATGTATAAACAATAAAACTGTTTACAGTTTATATATTCACATACACAGCTTCAGTTACCTTTGTGCAATACACAGCGTACTGTATAAATATAATCTCACCTCACCTCACTCGTTAAGGTGTTCTTTATATAAAAGGATTGCTTGAAGTGTGGAGCAGATTGTTTCCCCCCTCAGGCTTCTTTTGACTTTTGGCTTCAGTTCGACCGTGATATTGGATTGTGTCTCTCTCCAGTAGGCTTCACACCCCATGCAAATTCATGAAGTGAAGAATAACAGGAAAGTTCGAGCAAGCTCTGTCTTTCCTGCCCTGTAATGGAGCTGTCTTTTGATGTCACCTTGCAATACTTTTACATGGCTGAAATTGAGATTACTTTTAGCTTCTCCCTTGAAAATATAAACAATCATGTCTGCACTTTTATTTAATAGGGCGAAATCTCAGGAGGGAAAGTCAGAACAATATTTTTATGCAAGTCAGTTCTGCTTCAACTTAACCATCCGTCAACCATGAGCTCTCATGAGCACTGGTGTTGAATTTTTTGAATATTACTTTCAGGCGTTTTTCTCTTCTTCTTCTCCTTACAAGTATGTTGGGCTTTATGATGGATTGCTTATACTATCAGTCACTGTCTTTCCTCCCTGAAACAAACAAACACAAAAAGTAAAAACTTAGCACCATGTTGTAGAAACTTGTGCTGTTTTAATGATATATTTTTTTGAAGGCAGAACTGCTTACGTAAGCCTCAAATATCTTTAATGGGGCTCTTGCTCCTTCAAGCCGTCCTTGACTCGGGTACCCTCACTTGAAATAACTTATTCAAAGAAACAGAAAAGAAATCTTGGTACGGCAAAGATTTATTTTGCTTCTGTCTGATTTAAAAATGTTAGCCCATGCTATGATACTTTTATAGCTCATGTAATCTGTCATTTTGTCTCCAAGCTTAAGGCTATTTTGGCCTAGTACTTGCATAATAGATGAAAAAGTGTTTTGAAGATGCTCTATCTAAAAGTAATTTTTCTGTTTGTCACATGGCTGTTTTTAAACACAATCTGCTCACGTAATCTTTGGTAAACACAGATAGGCAGTTATTTGTTTGTAGCAGAATTTTTATTATTATTAATAATACATTATTTATTTAATTAATTTTTATAGCTGACGTGCTGAATAATGAGGAAGCTGTTCACAATTATGCTAACCGCTGTGTGCCCTTGGGAAAATGTAATGATAGAGATTGTACTCTGTGTGCAAGGTAATAAACCGTGGAGATTAAAAGTTGGAACTTTATTAAATCATCATACTTGGTGCATTTTTAATAAAGGTTAATTTCATCACTTGGAAATGCAGCTTTCTCAAGCACAAAGCTTATTTGTCATATAATAGAACTTTACATTTGTGCAAGGAACAGAACTGATAAAAAAAAAAAAGTTATCAGTTCCTGGTCTGAGAATCAAAGTCTCAACAAGCTCGGATATATTTTCAGATCAGATCTGTACTAGGCAGCAGTCTTTATTTCTTAGGACTACAGATCCTTTTCAAAAATCCAGCGTCTCATTATTTCCTGTTCGTCCATAATGTTAAAACCATCTGCCTAATACTGTGAAGTGAGCGCTGATCTGTCGAGGCATAGACTTCATAACACCACTGAAGGTGTGCTGTGATATCTGGCACCTAGGCTTTTGCAGCAGTTCCTTGAGGTCCTGAGGTCAGGCCTCTATAGATCAGACTTGTTTGTCTAGCACATCCCATAGATGCTCAATTGGTTTTCTAATGCATCCCATAGTGCATCTTAGTGCCATCTCATCCCCAGTGGTGCTATCACTTCCCCCTCTCTCTCTCTCACACAAACGTGCGCACTCACACACACACACACACACACACACACACACACACACACTGCAGTCCACCTGCTACCATTGCTTTATATATTTGGTGGTTGTCAGCATGGCCGTGTAACGGTTCTGCAGCGATGCAACAGGCTGCGATGCTCCGTGTTTCTGACTTTTTAAGCAGTTTGTGCTGCAGTAGCTCTTCTGTGGCAGAGCATCCCTCCCCACATGCATAACTGAGGTGTCCATGACCCTGTTCGCTGGTTCACTAGGACCCATTTTGGTAATTATTTTAACTACTGCATACCAGGACCCAGTCAAAAGACCTGTCGTTTTGGAGATGCTCTGGTCGGCCCCAAGTGTCACAATTCTCATGCTCTCCCATTCTTTTTGGTTTAACTTTAACACATCAACTTCAGGAACCTTTCACTTGCTTTTAATATATCCTAACCCATGATGGGTACCGTTATAACAAGACCATCAAAGATATTTACACCGTCTGACAGCAGCTTAATGTTATGTCTGATCCATTTATATCACAGTACATTTATCATCACATGCCTAGTTTAGACTATGTGACTGGAGTTATTACTCCACATCATATCTGACATATCTGAACATTTACTGCAGACAAGCTTGCCTTGCCTTAGACTTTGCGTCGTAAATAAGGCATTTTGTGGATGTTCAAATGCCTTCTTTGGGTTTGCTGTTCAAGTCCTCTGGCAAAATGTTTAAAACCACACTATTTCAAATCCAAGTGCCCTTCCAGCATGTATACATGCCTTAAATACCATGGCACCATCCGGCCACAAAAAGTGTGCAATCGATATCCAGACCTTCAGAGCTGGGTAGTGCTGCTGTCTTAGTGCTGGAGGTCATGGAGGTCAGCAATGTTCCTCATTAACCGTGTGCAGTTAACCTCCTGTCAGTTAATGGTGCAGCTCGGTAAATGTGGCACAATAATACATTTACAAACCCTAAAAGAAAGTAATGATTAACTTTCCATTGGGCTAACCTCCCCATTTTATCTTTTATGCATCCGTTCTTTAAAGGGAAACATTTGTCATGATGATTTTCCCCTCCATCTAGAGTTAAAAGTTAGTGTTCTGTAGTTGTCCTTTAGTGTCCATACTCTGATTGATTAATGGTTCTTACTACTGTCTGCCGAATTGTGCCCCATTGCCCAAACACTACACTTGTATGACTCATTCTTGTATTTTTCCATATGAAACAATTATATAATGAATTCCCAGAGTAACTCTGAAGTGGCTGTTCTCTTTATGAATGATGATTCCTTTGTGCCAGAGAAGCTCCAGCAAGGGTTATTTATTTCTTTTGGTGGCGTCCCGGAAATGATCTGCTTTCAACTCTTGCAAGAGATCGAAGAGTCATATTTAGGCTTGTGTCATGGTAACAGAAGGTATGCTTTTCCATTTCAGCAAACGTATTTAAAGTGGTTAAAGTATTCTCTCTTTAAAATATTTTCTCTCACTTTGAAGTGCCCAAAGACATTTCATGTAAAGAACCAGGTCCACTTGCTTATCTTTAAAAAAAAAAAAAAAAAAAAAATCATTAATTGCGTAATAGTTCTGTAAAAAGTTTTTAAAAATTTTTTTTATTATAATATATTTTTTCTTTTTGTATACTCATGCATGCTGTCTTGGTTTTCTCGGTTAGCTCTTCAATCAGTCAATATCGACTCGGTGGAGAAAAATCCCAACCGGGTTTCTTGATCTGCTAAAAAAAATAAAAACTGTGTGCTGCCTTACACAAACCAGAAAATATGAGCTTATGATCTTAAGCTGCATGAAGTAAATTTCCGTGCTGAACATAACCAGTGTCCTGACCGTGCTCTATGCAGAATGTTGTTCGTTTTTATGAATGTTTATTGACTGTTAAAGGGATTCAGTCATTCCCTCACCAGACTTTATTTATTTTCTGTCTGCCATGAAGTTAATAGAAACGCAAAATCCAGGTTGTCATTGCTATTCTTTTGGAAAATTACACGTGATTTTAATAATGTTAATTATAATTTCAGTCAAGATGTAGTTGTCTAGAATATAACATGAATGATATTAGAACATGTATAATAATAAAGTGTTGATGGTTGCAGCACGTTAATTAATTAATTAATTTTTGAAGTATCTTTGGTGTGAAGTTTTGAGGCTGTTTTGTGATGCCGTTGTGTTTTTCCATGCAGCACCGTCAGATATAGTATGTCGTAACGTGTAAGAAATGGTTTACATTCTCGCATCCTTACTGCCACGCTGCTGATACTCTGCTCATCTCTGCAGCTATAACTGTCAAATTCAGTACAGCCTGTAGGAGTTTCTATAGTAACCATGGACCGAGAAGTATTCAGGGCCCTTTTGTGTTCTTTCATTGGCCTTTTCATTCTTTCTCACAACACCAGTCTCTATTAATCTGCCTCTGACAATTCGTGACCCACTGCAAACGACCCATTATAATGAAGCATGATATGGAGAAGCGTGATTTGCTATGTTAAGAAGATTCCACTTTAGTTAGTTTGAGAGAATCATTGACTAGCAAGCGCTTGCTGAAAGAACGGTCAGTTTACGAGCGCTGACATGTGGAGGACTGCACTTGGCATTGGATCGATCTGCCTTTAATAGATTCTGAAGAACTCGCAGATAAGCCCTACAGTTTTGCAGTGTTCGGACTCGAGTAATTTATTGTGCATGCTATTGCATTCTTTTCACAGTTTCTCCTTCCATTGTGTTGACATCTCCGAGGGAGGGGGAAAATACTTGATCCATTCCCTGTGTGATGATACTTAAATCAATGTGGACTTCCTGTTGTAAGAGCTATAACTTCTTACATGCCAGTGTAATCCATGAACCGTACATGAGCAGCTCTGCTCTAGGTGAACGGTTGCTGATAAAAAGCATAGGAGACTGTGATGGTTTTTATCCTCTTTGTTTATTTGTTTGTTTCTTCCTTCACTCAGCCCCCAGGATAGTTAGCATGCAGCTGGCACCTTTTCCTCCTGGCCCCCCCATCATAAATTTGCACAAAATCTTTTTGGGATTCATTTGCAGTAGATGAAATGCTAATAGCCTCGTATTTAGGAAAAATTTGGGAAAATGTGCTGTTAGGCAGCAATTAAACATTCTCAGGATGAGCGTGGCACTGTCACAGTTCTGGCACAGCTGCTCAATTGAGAAATGGGTCTAATTGGTCATTGTCCATGCATACCAGGACTTTTGTAGTGCAGTTTAATCTATGTTGAGAGTAATTAGAGGGCTTTCAGGAATCATCTGTGGTATGGAATGTGTGCAAATTAATCATGAACGCCTAGAAAACTGTAAAGCTGCCGACTTGGAAATGTGGAAACTTGAAAGTCATGTCTGACCTCATATTTTGAGGTGGTTGAGTATGATTCACCTTGTACTGACCAGTTTTCACACTTGCATTTGTTCTGCACTCAGGACTGTTTTGTTAGACCAGACTTCGGTACAGTTGGTAAAGCATGAACGCTGTTTAAAAGCCTGGAAGATGTCCAGGGAGGTGATCTTTTCTCCTTTTGAAAATGATGTTCTGTGCTTTGCTGTCATCAAGCCCTAGTGCAATTCACATACAGTCTTTTTGTTTGGGTGCAAATTATTATTATTTTTTGTGCAAGAATAATGTATTTTTTTTTTTTATTCTTGGGTGCACTGTCTGATTTGCGTTGACAGATCACACAGACAAATCCTCTTAGGCAGTGCTGAAAACCCACTAATATTATTAGTAGTAGAACTTAAACTCCTAGCCCAGTTATACATGCACAATCGATGATACTTTAATTTCACTAAAATTACCCCAATTGGTTATTACCTTCCCAAGGCACTTTATCCAGGCCAAGATGCTAAAAAATATTTCATTTGGTTTATATCATTTAAGACCATGGACCTTGGATTGGTTTCTTGTCCTTAAAAAAAAATGTAAATAATACATGGAAACCAAAATTAGTCACTTAGAAACTCATGGTTTGACTCATACTGTGTGCTTTGTGATCTGGTGCACTCCTAATGAAAAGCCAGCATCCAAATAGCTGTTCCTCACTGCTTGAGTACTGATACCAAAGGGGCGACAAATGAGCCTAATGTCTCCCATTTTGCAAACCTGATTAAATTGATCCGTGGTTCGGGAGGAATTCTTTCATGTGAAAGCAAGCCTTTGATATTGAAAGCTCTCGCTCAAATGAGCCCTGGTACAGATTGTGAAAATGCAGACCTTCTGCAGTTTTTCACACAGGACAATGAACATGAGCCCTATATCCTCAAGATGCAAGTGTCTGTCTGTTTTTTATTTATTTTTATCTATTTTTTCCCCAGGAAATTTTACCAATTCCCTCCCCAGACTTTTATTTTCACTTCTGGGTGAATGCATAATTTTCCAATGAACACCCCCCCCCCACCCTGCTCCCCCCCCAAACCAAAAGCCTCAGAGCTTCTGACTTGCACATATATTATAGTTTGTATTTGTTTTTGCTTTGGTCGCATCTCTAAGGATCGCCATTCTCGATTGCACACTTTTTATCTTAAGGCATTGAAATGTATGGAGAGTGACTAAAGGCATGAGGAACATAAAGAGTGTGGAGTACTTAAAAAACAAACAAACCAAGGCCGTCTATGGAAGTGTGGAATCCTGATGTTTGAGGACAACGTAAGGTTGTTGAAGCAAAACAACTCTGAGATAAAAGGGTCAGGGAGAGATAGAGGACAAGTTCATGCGGGGTGAAAACTCCCAGATGGCCATCTTCTGCTGCTCAGCTTCAGGCTGTGAAGTTGAGCTTGATGTAGGGAGGGGAAACTTTTCATTATCTGTTGGTTGCACATGTGGGTTCACATGTCTGGCTAACTGAGATAGGATGAGTTTATGTAAACTTGGCAGTGTATATTTAACTCCCACTATAGGCATTTCAGACGTGTATTTTGTGTATGATGTATGTGATTAGGCTGACCATCATGTTGTTCTTATGTTCCTGAATAAGCTGCGATGGACAAATTTAAAAGAGATAAGTCCGAAATTGCACTTGCCTGAATGTCAGGGCAGTTATGGACCTTCACATATATTTTTCAAGGCCTTACATGGATTGCTAACACTTCAGAGAGTTTGTAGTTTGTGTAGGTGGGTGTGTGTGTGTGTGTGTGTGTGTGTGTGTGTATGAGTGAGAGAGCACTACCATGAGTCTGGCTTGCTCTAGTATCCCAAGAGTAGCATGTGGGTTCTGCTTTCCTGCAGAATGAATTCTCGTTTTCAGGTGGTCTGCTTCCTTTGTTATATCAAGTTGATCTTGACATTTATATAATTGGAAAATAAACAATGCAGGATTATTTTTAAAACGCGCATGGCATTGCATTTCAATGAGCTTGCCGGATAGCCCTTGCATTTCAGTAATTATCCCTAGAGGCTGCTGCAAATTTAACACGCACTGTGGTGCCTGTCAACATTACCCATTCCCTTTGTTTCGTTTCTTTTCCGCCACTGGCGCACACTGTGGTTTCCTTAGATCTCTCCCCTAGTTAAAATGTAGCAGGAGATTGTGTGCTTGTAAAGATTGCTATGCAGATAGTTAGGAGCTCTAATAGTACACGTCAGGTTAGGTAGAGGCTAATTGTAGATGATGGCACTAATTTGCGTGGGAATACGGGGCTCTCACACCGAACTCCTGTGCCGCTCGGCTCTCTTATCTGAACCTCCACGATGAGTCGAAGGTACACTGGGAGGTAATTAGGCCGCCTGCACATTTCTCACGACACAGGGTCTGCTTTTAAACGTTAGCGCGGTGTAGCACTGACAGGCTAACATTACCGCTGTCTTGCCCATTTTTTTAAGGTCTGCTTTCAGCCCTGTCCATAAATATCTTTCTCCATGACGTTCTCTGCATTCCTGTGAGATGCCGTGCAAATGGAGGCCCTCCCAGACTTGGCATTAGAAACTTTTGAGATACATCTGCATTCTAGGGGCTTTGGCTTCGATTTAAGGATTATGGATCGGAGGATTAAAAACCTCCTAAAAATTTCTGCTCCAGATATTCGCTCGGTTTTGTTGCCATGTTTTAGGAAGGACGTCCAACTGCCTCGTGTGTATTTTAGCATGATGATGGCATATGATATGATATATAACTTTAAAAGACATGTATTTCATCTCCTTGCTCAACCAAGAAGCTCTAAATTCAGCTGTGACTTGCGTCCAGCCTTTTAAATTCTCTTATCTTGGCTTGAACAAAATGCACCTGCTCTTCGCTCTCTATCCCCTTCCCTTCTCCGCTGCTTTACAGTGAATTATGATTGCAAAGGGAGCTGCTTATAATTTTACTCATTTTTTTTTCTTCCCCGTCTTTTATTTTGGATCCTGCTTATTTCATTATTTTCTAATCCTTTTATTCATATTTCTTCACTGCTTCCTAATCTGTGATTCTCTTTATGGTTGCTAGGTTTCTCCACTTGCTTCACTGCCTTGGAGCAAATCTGTTTTTCCGAACGTGTTTTGCTTTTCTTTGCCACACTGGTTTTGTTTGGCTTATGGTATTTGATTTGTCATGTTGTAATCCAAGCTGTTTACTCGAGATTAAATAGAAGAGGATGGGAAGAGATTGGGACTTAAAACCCACTTATCCTCATGCCAGCTTTTTTTTTTTTTTTAATCATTATTTCAGCATCAGAGCAAAACTAATACCATATCTGTTCAAATCAGTGCTGCACCAAAGGCTTGTATTACACTTTAGTGATGCATCGAAACATAATACACAGAAGGATTAGTAACGCAGTCACAAAATCTAGGGTACGTTGTACGTTGCTTGTTGTGATCTAGTGTTTTTGTATTGCTTAGATGAGATCATTCAAATGTGTTACAAAGCAAATATAGTTATCTTTGGGTATGTTCACACTTGTTGTTCGGTTCTTTCTGTTCAGACCCAAGCATAAAATGGTTTGCTAGTCCAGGGTGACCAACAGGAGTCAGACGTTTTTAGAGCAGGTAGTATTTCAAGAATTTATTTAGGTTATATTTCACATACTGAACAACTTTTTATGACCAGAACTGCGAAGACAACAAAAACATGGGAAATGTTTATTTTCAGCAGAATGGTGCCTCAGCGCATACTGCCAACGCGCCAATAGGGGTTCTTCGAAACTTTCTCTGGGTGCCTCATTTCACGTTTCGTCGATGTGCCATGGCCAGCAATGTCTCCTGATTTTCCCTGTGTGTGTGTTTGTGATTTCTTCTTCTGGGGATTACCTGAACAGCCATGTGTACACTCTCAAACCCCGTAGCTTGAACGAATTGAAGGACGCCATCCAACAAGAAGTGCTCACAATTGATCAACAGCTGTTGGCCTGAGTGATGTCAAGTGAAGAATTGAAAGCTTCATTCCAGAGAATGGTCATCATTGAACTGACATTATTTTTCATAACTGAATAAGTAACACAAATAACATGTCTTGATTGTAAAAATCAATCTGGTCCAACTCCTGTCAGTCATCCTATATAAAGTCCTGATTCACTTTGTGTTCACTCTGACATTATCAACATCGGACCAAAAGACTAATAAATAAAAATAAAAGGGTTGCCAGTGTGCCTAATATTTTTATTATGTGACTAGCATTGACTTTTTAATCAGACAGTCGCCAGTGGTGACCACCCATCCCCCAGTATAAATAAATTTATAATAAAGAAAAACAGGCAAGCACTGATCTTTAATCCTTTATAGACTCTCCGCACTCCTGCATCTGCCTGCCTAATGCAAGAGCACAGGACTAAGTATGATAGTATACCAGGGCTGGGTTTAGTAACGAGAGCGCTTAAAAACATAAGCCGGTTCATCATTCGGTTCATACTGTACATTAGAAACGTTTCACAAGTACACTTGTTATTGAATGCAGCCCCACAGGGGTTTCACGCACTGTCCGTAGTGAATGTCCTGGGAGGTTTGTTAAATCTATCATTCAATTTGGCAGTGTTAAAAAAACATTTTTTTTTTTTACCCTTAATCTCAAACTTTTAAAACTCGTCCAATGCCATGCTAACTAACACGCCGTGATGTTTCTAGGATGCTTTCTCATTCAGTGTCCGTCCAAACGCTGCCGCCTCTACTGTACATCAGATGATGTAGAGTTGAACAGTTCTCGGGTACAGTCCTCATTATCAGATAATTTTAGCAAAGCAGACCTGGGTCATTAACATGTCGTTGGTCCATGGTGCGTTCACATTTCAGTCGAACCGCACCCGAGTTTGTTTGAAAGGACACCGAGATACACCTTTTCTTTTTGCGGTCTCTGATCACTTGCTTGTCGTGTACTGAGGTTCAGGTGGCCGCGTGCACATTTTTTCTAGTGAATCGCACTAGAAAGAATTAATGTTTAATTAAATCAAACATGTCGTGTGAACACACCCTAAAAGACTTTGTGTTATGTTTAACCATTTTAAAAATTAACATTTTTCATATCGTTAGCATGAAATTCATATTTTATAAGTTTACAGTCTAATTTATACTCCAGCTGACTGTCATCTATTTAGCTGCATAGCATCTAATGAAACTATCAGACTGTTATTCAGGGGAAATTAGGTGTGTTTTGTTGCACGGGCTCTCTGGTGGAGTGTTCGAAACCATATTATGCCTTACAGCTTTTTGTCGAGGCCACACAGAGCCTTCTGACGCACACATCAGGAGCTTAGCAGCGCATGAACTTCTGCTTTCTGCTATTCATCAGAGAGAGAATCGATCTGCTCAGAAACTAAAGCTTAGCAGTTTGCGTGGATGTGAAGCTGTCTGACTTTAGATCAGCAGCGTCAGTCTTCTGTGTGCATCATTGTATGTGAGCCTTTTACCTAAAAATGAGGTCATGGTTGGGGTACTTGGAGCGCTTTTGAGATGACCTGTAATACTGAAGCAGCTTAATCTATGCTGCCAGTTTTCGTTAAGCCAGCCTTAACTTGGCAGCTTCATTAAGTGGAGCTGTCTTACTGTGTGTCTAATTCTCTTGAAGTCCTTCTCTTCATGTCAGAGAATAGAGTCCTGCTGTCGTTCTGCCTTGCTCTTTTGATCTTTTTTTCTCCTTATTGTTAACATATCTGTCTTACCACATATTTCATTAGCGTCTCCTCCTGATTTATTTATTGCTTTATTCATGATGGTGGAGATGTATTACCTAAAGTGTTCTCCTTCCCTTAGTGAGAGTCATCCAAAAGGTTTAGTTATGCAGTGTGGTTCGCCACGGTGTTCATTCTTTCTTTCGTTCATTTCTTTAAAAAAAAAAAAAAAAGTAAATAGAAATGCATTTCCACATTTTCGACGTTCGACAACAACCCTGTGTTTTACCTACTGTAGCATATCTTTCAAGATGCAAGTCTAAATGTTTTTCCTCTCTTATGTGTGTTTTGGCAGATATTTGGAGACTACTACCATTTCCGGCACCGCAGGGTGGTGAAAAGGTCTTTATCGCAAAACAGAGGAACACACATTCGGCTGCACAGAGAACCCCAGGTATGCTAGAAATGTTCCACAACGCTTTCAGACATTGATTAACTCTGTGTATGATTTTTGAGCCTGTGCACTCAAAGGTAGTGTTTATTCTGTGTGATAGGAGTAACATATTTTCCCCCTCTAATTTAGTGATGGTTCAATCATGGATCAGGTCAAATTTAGACTAAACGAGGAATGAAAGTGTTTTGGGAATATCACACAGGTTTACTTGGGTTTGTAGGCCAACACAATTCACTTCAGGGATAGAAATTTGCTGGTATATATATAAGTAGATGTGGATATAAAAATAAATAGAATACTGAATCTGGTGCACCGGTCAATACAACCCATCAATCTGTTTGAACAGGGTCAGGCATCAATCTGTTAAAGCAGATTTTTTTTTCTCCTTTTACTGGCGCAAAAACATTAGCATGTATTTATAACTTTAGTAAGGGCTTGGGTGCCCTCCTGTGAAATGTGAATTCACTTATTAGATCACTGTGGTGGTTTGCCCTGCTATGTCTCAATTAAATGTTATTGAAATATGCTCTGTTGACCCACATCATTGTCTGCTTGCACCATTTTCCACTTGGTGTTTTTTCTGTCACATTATAATTGAAAGGCTCCTTAAAAGCTCTTTAGACTGTGCCATCTCCTCTAGTTATCGACGGCCCTACCCCACTCATCGTATTTTCTTTTGTGGGTTCTTTATTAAGCCCACATAAAGCACCGCCTTTATGAATCTTCTACAACTTTTGAAGTCGAGGCGCCTCAAATGGCTCGGCCCAACATCTGCTGCTATTCAGAGTCGTCCGGATGCTCGTCACTCGCCATCCGCTTCAATCCAGATGGCAAGATCAGAGGCGACATGAAACATGATCTACGCACCTTCAGTTCCAGAGGCGAAAAATCTCCTTAATGGAAATCACTGAGCGAATCAGCATGTGCCATGACTCACCTTCTAGAGGGGTCTACAGTCTGCTTGCAGACTTGTGCTGGATAGCCCACAGGGGTGAGCCTAGCTTAGCTGGAGGTACAAAAACACTCTAGTCTGGTTTGCAGAAGTGATGAGGTGTGTGAATAATGAGGCCACCTGGGATCTCGCTACAACGACTGCACACTGGGTGGGATGTGCATGTGTCCCTATAATGTGTGTGTGAATGTCTTAGACCGCAGACCAAAGGCGCCCCCAGAGGTTCACCAGCCATTAATTCAGATTTGAAGGTCAAAAAATTGTCCAACTCAACTGATTAAACTCATTATCAAGTCTCCCACCAGGAATAATGGAAATAAAAGCGCTAAAGGGCATGTGGTGAGATGGGACTGGTTCAGAAACCATGACCAAAAAAAAAAAATGTTTTAATCCTAAGCCCTGAAGCCGTTTCTGTAGATGACTTGTTAGAGAGGTTTTTGCTTCATCATTATTTATCACAGGTAGAGATTAGGCTGTTTATGTAACCTCAGTGGAGCCATCATTATATGCAGATGATTTGAATCTTGAAGTAATGAAGTTGCTGAAAACAACTTTCAGTTGTGCCAAATGCCATTGCCCACCCTCTGAATAAAGTCTAATGAGATTTCCGTTAGCTGCCCGCCCTGCACTTCCTGTTGTTGAATTCTTTTGCTCCCTTAGCTCCAAGTTCTGAAATGGGAGCCTTCCTGGCATTTAAACAGCCCTTATCACCAATAAGGCAACTTGTGGACAAAGACATAACGATGAAACAAACTTTATTTTTTTCTTTTACCATATAGCTTTTGCTACTTTGAAGTTATATTGGACTCCACAAAAATCTCGGACAGGCTAGGAACATTTTCAAATCTTTACCCTTGGAAACTTTTAAAGTTTTCAGACATGTTATGCCACCATCAATGCTTCATGTTTCATATCTTTCTGTGAGGAAATTACAATAATTTATCCAGACGGACAAATATGTCTCAGATATTCGCTACCCACTACCGCCTTCTCTATTTGAAACGTCTGGATAGTGGCCGGTCAGTTAAGCTTTTTCAGATTATAAGCTAGCAGACTCGTTTATAATGGAGATTGTTATCTCTACTGCTGGAGCTTCTGGTTCGCATCTTTCAGTTCTTCCTTATTACTTGGCAAAAATCACTGCTTGAAGCATTGGCTTATTCTTTTCCTCACACCAATCGGCTAGAATGCTGGCAGACGAGAGAGAGTGAGTCAAAAATTATTCGCATTCTGGTTGTAGGACTTGTCTTTAGAGAACAAAAATACATAATTTTTCAACATAATCTCCTTGCTTTTCAATACACTCTGTCCGTCAGCCTACAAGTTTTCGTATTTCCCTCATTAAAAATGTTTCAGGCTGAGCTGAGAGCCATGAATGCACCGCTGACTTCACTTCTTCATCAGAAGTGCATTTTTCATCCTCGTAGGGCTGCTTTCAGGAAGATCAGGACTATAGGGAGGATGCTTTATCACCTCCAAACAAAGTTTTTGCAGAGTGTCGACAATGTGGGCGGAAGTGTGCAGACGTGTGGGAAGTGTTTAATGTGAGGTTTAGACTTCAGTTCTTCAGTAAGCATCTCACTGTTGATTGTTGAACCTTTTTCCTGATAATTTTCCAATACTGGTCCTTGAGAATCCCAGAAAACTGTAAGCATAAATTTTTCAGCAGATGGTTGAGTTTTTAACTTTTTCTTTTTTGGTAATTGAGGATGTTTCTGTTCCATTTACTCTCTAGTGACTCATAGTGAGGAATCCATGTCTCGTCACCAGTAATGATTTAAGATACGTTCACTTTTCTTAGTATCAGTCCAAATTTTATTTGCAGATATAAAACGCTTCTGTTTATGCTCTTTTGTGAGTTGTTTTGGACCCAGTTACACCCTTAGTTCTCAAAAGAATTAATAGCTGCACCAATAAACTGATGTAAAATGTTCACACATGCACAGGATTGACTATGGAGAATGTTGCCTTGAATGGAAAGGGCTGATAAAACAGCGTGGCCAACAGAATATACCAAAGACAGTTGTGCGGACAGTTTGTGACTCGCCCTCATATTAAACGTGGTTTATTTATCCTGCATAATTTTTATTTTGAAAACACTGATTTGACGTTTAGTATATGTTACAGCAGATCAAACATTTTGCATATTAGAAAATCAGACTGTTCTGCATATAAGTATTGCAATAGTGACAGTTTTTGCAATCTTTCTTCTAAGTACTTTCTAAATGTCTTTATGCATTGATTAAAATGCCTTAATAGGCAGTAGAATCCTGTTGATATTCATGACTGTATACTCACTAATCATAGACTTAGTTTCTAATCTAAGTACAGTATCTAGAGATTCTCAATCACATAATGTTTAGCTTAAAACCTCATTAACACTAGACCCTGAGGCACAATGGAGTCGGTCCCGTTTGTGTTGTGGCTGTGAAGTGAACCTAGACATAGTCTTAACAAATGTCTGTCACAGGAATGCTCTCAGGTTTACATTATTAACTCTGGCCGTCATTGCATGCTGATGGGGAATGAAGTGGTTTCCCATTGGAGTCGAGGAGATGAGCTCGACATTATCTCCTGCCTGTTAGGTTTGTGGGGATTAGAGAGAAATTGAAATTATCCCATGATCCTCAAGCTACTCTTCTCTCACAGAACGCTTTTTGACATCAATAGAAGAAAAATAAGCCAGGGTTTATATTGTCTCCTATGACCGGCTGGTCTGAATTCTTGCCTTATTTGACTTAAGCACTAATTCTTTTTTATTATTTTTGTTCAAGAGATCTCTATAGATGTCTATTAACTTCATATGGTTTTTTAATATTTTACGAGTTTAGAATTTAAACTTTTTTTTTATTATTAGGATAAGGCAGTGTAATCTACATTTATAGTTCAAAAAGGCAAGCATTTGAAAAGTGAAAATCCTGAGACACTCTCAAAGTGAAAATTTGACCAGGTGTCAGAAATAATGTTGGGCTCCTGGATTATGGCAAAAAATACAATAATTTTGGTCAGTATTGAGATTGTTTACCATGGTTCAGTTGATAGATAATAGGTGATTATATGGTATAAAAAGGCCACCTTTTTCAGTATGTCTTGTAATTTAAAAAGTGGCGTGCATTTTCACCAAACCAATTTAAAATGATCTTGAAGCATTTCCTATTAAGGATAAACAATCATTTTAACATCTCAACTATTCAACTACAACTGGTATATCATTAAGCTATGGTGTACCTAATATTCTTCAGTTATGAATTTTCTCCAAGATAAACTATTCTCTTGGAAATTTTATTTACCTGATGGGTCTGGAAGCATACTGAAGAGAATGAAAACATAGACAAAATGCTTATATAAGAGGAGGTCCAAGTCCAAAATATTGACGTTTACACAGTACAGTGATGAGACTCTTAGCTGCAGTAAAACATCTGAATGATGCAAACGTTTTAAAGAAGGCCGCAGGTCCGTGAATGACGACCCTTGCCAAGGTGGCTTGTAGCCCACTGCAGTCGTTTCCGTGAATGAGTGGAACGCCTGATCCTTGAAAATCAATGGATAACTTGTTGCCAACTTGCAGAAGAGACGCATCTGTCAGTGGGAACTGTACACACAACCAACCACACATTACAGGAACTTCATACAGTCCTTCATCACTCCAAATAATTTCTATAGGAGTTCCAGGTAACCAGCGAATGTTATAACACCTCAGCAGTTTACATTGGTTAAGTAGACCATACAGATGCATATTGTGTTTTTCCATTATTGCTCTTGATGTAGATGTCATTGCAAAGGTAGCTAGTGGTTATAGTTTTGGACTACTGATCAGGAGTCCAGTTCAAACCCCAGCACCACCAAGTTGCTTCTGTTGGGTCTTCGAGCAAAGACCTTAACCTTAACCTTCAATTGCTCAAATGTACAATAAAAAAAAAAGAGAGAGAAAATGTAAGTCACTCTGTATAAAGGCGTCTTCCAAATCCTGCAAATGTCTAACTCTTTGATATTAACTGATGTTTCATGTTCAACTGTTTTCTCTTACTCCCACTTCTTTGCGGGTGTTACTTTCAGAATGAAACCGCTTTAGAAGAAGGTTGACTCTTTTTTGGAATTTGCTTGCGAGTTGAGTGCTTGAGGGTAATTTCCAAGTAGCCACCAAGATGAAGCCTCGCTTCTTTTAAGCTGCGTTTGCACCTTTTGTCAGGCGTGATTTACTTTGCCTGTAGACTCCAATCACTTTAGCTGAACTGTCACATTGCTGCTAAACAGAGGAGGCTAGATGTTCTGCTTCAGTAAAGAGTTTATCTGTCTGTATTCACTCTTGGTTTACTGGCCATTATTAGCATGATGGTTGTACAGGTTTCCAAAGCCATCACAAGTTGTTATAGGAACAACCATAATAATAGACATATCGCTCATATTATTTTGATATATTAGAATCATTTTAGCAATTGGTGTTTAGACACATGCTAAAGAGTTGTTATTAAACTCTACCAAACCATTCCTTCTCACCAGGCATGCTATTACTAAATAAAAGTCATTCTGAAAATAGAACTGCTGTTTATAGTTGTTGGGCATATTTTCTCTTTTAAAGCAATCACATCGTGACTGCTTGCCTCCATGTCTGAAATAACGTCTAATTTCAGTACTGCTGAGGCCTGGGGGGTCGGGGAGGAGGGGGGTGGGTGGGGGCAGATTAAATGTAAATGCAAAGGATCTTTTCTCAAGTTAGACATGAACATGAATGGATGAACATGAGCAAGTTGATTTACAGGACTGTGTAATATAACTGGAGTAAAGGTTAGTGATGTATACCCGTTAATTGAACCAGTCAAATCTTGACACTTCATTTTGAGTTAACATCTCTAGCTGTTTTAATACTATTCCAGTTTTGTTGTTAACACTGTTTTTGTTTTGTTTAGTTTTTTGACTTCATGTGTCATTATCTCAGTCATGGTTGTAATGTCACTATTGTGTTTTTAAGGTGAAATGGGCAGAGCAACAAGTGGTGAAATCGAGGAAGAAGAGGGACATTTATTCCGAGCCAGCTGATCCCAAGTTTGCAGACCAGTGGTACCTGGTGAGTCATACATACAGTATCGCTTTGGCAAATGTGGGAAATGAGTGAATGCCACCATGCATGATTCTGTTACATCTGTAAAACAGCTGGCCCATAAATAAGGTGTATGCTTCAGAGTATATGCACTTCCTTCTGAGTAGGAAATTCTGTATGTTGGGACTAAATATGGTCAACCCAAGTGGTGTTTTTTTTTTTTTTTTTTTTTTTTTTGGCAAAATAAATGTTGAGCATATAGATTTTTTAAAGAAGGTTTTATTGATTTTATACAAACATCTGTGTCCATAAGCACCAGAAATTTAAAATTCAGATGATGAGGCAATGTTTAACTCCAATTTAACAATGGCCTTTGTACACACTTTTTACAATGGTCTTTGTCGCAAAGCAGCTTTACAGACTTTTAAAAAAATTTAATTAGAAAAAAAGTATAAATTATAATCAGTTTGGCTAAAATTGGCTCATGATTTGGCCTCCTACACTTTCTGCAAGTCCAGCTGCAGCCAAGCATCGTTGCATAGTCCAACGACTTATTGTGTGTGTCCCTGCAAGTCCAGCTGCTGTCGTGGTGGCATTTTCTGTTCAGTTTTTCAAATGATGCCACAAATTAGTCTGCCATGTCTTGGCGTTCTCAATTTTGGCCTTTTAGTCCCGGGGTGTCAAAGTAGATCCAGAAAGGGCCTGTGTGTGTGTGTGCAGGCTTTCATTCCAACGAAGCAGGAGCCACACCTGATAGTCTATTGAAAGCCAAGAACGACTAATTAAACAAGTGGAGTCAGGTGTGGCTTCTGCTTGGTTGGAATGAAGGCCTGCACCCATACCGGCCCTTTCTGGATCTAGTTTGACACCCCTGTTCCAGACCTAGGATGATCAGCAGTGGAACCAGTTGTTCTAAATCTGTTCCATAGCTTGGACATAGTATTCCTGTCAACTCCAAACCGTCCAGTGAAGTCTGCTTTTGTTGCACCAAGTTGAAGCATTCCGATGGTCCTCTCTCTCTGCTAGCATTATCTAAATGGCACATCATTGTGTCAGGACAAAATGCACAATCAGAATATTTTTCTTATTTTTTATAGCTGGACATAGTCACATGGCAAATTTCATGCACATTGCCCCCTCAGAAGACGTGAGCGAGGTTATCCATGATAAAGTAATGCATCAACTGTGTTTTTATGGTAACGAGGCAAATATAAATTATGTTTTGGGTTTTGGTAACAGTACAATTTTTTTGTATAATATTGCAATGTTTCTGTACATCAAACTCAGAATTCACTATAAGGCACCTGACACCTGACCATCATTTCCATATGTGACCCTTGGAAACTCACAATTGTTTAGGTGTCTATGTATACTAAACATTGGACCCAAACATTTTCCAGCATCACAGTACCCTGTACAAAAAAAAAGCTGGAGAAAATCATGGAAAACTAGCAAATCCTGACATGATGTGAAGTTAATTACCTCATTTTATAGTAGTTTTTCACCATTAGCTGGTAGTCTACTGCAGCAAACCAGCAATCTATCATTTTTTTCTGTTATTTGTCAGTGGTTTCATAATAGGGCAGGGGTTATGATAGTTTGCTTCTAATGCATGAGTCAATATTTTTTATTGCAGTAATAATTTACACATTTGTCACTTCAAGCAGAAATCACATTTACTTATTTGGCAAGCTTTTATCTGAGCGGACCGAAGCAAATGAAGGTTATGGGCCCTGCCCAATGGCTCTAAACTGGCAGCTTGCCATGGTGGGATTTGACCTCACAACCTTCTGATTAGTAGCCCAGAGCTTTTAACCACCACTTGTAGCTGGAAGGAAACTTTACTGTATTTCCCAGCTATCAGAACGCTTCATGTTTTGAAGCATGTCTAAATGTAGCACCAGTTTATGATTTGTGCAGTGCACCTGCCTTCACTGTGAGCAAAGCGTAAAACACTGATCATATGTATGCATTAATTATTATAAGAATTAATAAGGTGTTAGCGTCCTCTAAAAATGTCCAAGTCTGTTTTTATTTTGACCATTTAGAAGTAAGTGTTTGTGCTATGGATATTTCAGTCTATTTCCACAATGTTCCTAAAATATGAATCTTTAATGGTGAAAAATGCAAACTTGTTTAGCCTCTAATTTTCAGTCCTATAAGAGTTATATAAATCACTAACTGTCAGGAAAACGGTTTGTCATTCTGGAATCGAAGGAAGAGTATCAGTCGAAAGGGCCGTTCCGGCTAATGAACCAGTGAAACGATGGATGTTTGTTTCATTTAGTAAAGTGAGATGGAATTGTAAACAGAAGCCTGAGACTCAGCGACTCTGCTATTCGGCGCTGCAGTGCAAAGTCAGAAAACTACTTTATATCATGATCTTTTTCTCAGTGTAAAACTGCTGTTATGTTCTTGTGCCAAATGACTCGATGATATAAAATTTCAACAGCAATTGACTAAAGGTCAGCAGCAGCAATACATCACGGAAATCGTTATTGTGATGAGATTCCTGTACGTTGTCTCAGTTCACTGAAGTGTCGCGCTCTGAATCAGAATCCATGACTGTAGAATGGTCCATCAATGGATCATCACATAGTTTAGAGACTATTATCTCTTTTATACCCCTTTTTTTGTCTTTTCTCCTTGGAAAGGGTAAATTGAAACAGTAGAGGTAGAAGATGTATTGAAATATCTATTTTCTTCTGCTGTGCTATGTGAACATTGGATCTGGTTTAGAAACTAAGGAATGCCTTTATATGCCTTTCCCCACAATCTTGTGGCAGGTGTGTGGGTGGATTGAAGGTGGTGTGTGTTATCGTCAGGGTCAATGGCCCATGACTGCAAATCTGAGGGATATAGCGTCAACAGCTAACTGCCTGAAATCCTGATGAGTTTCTTCTGCCAGAACCCTAGAAAGTCACTATGGAATCCAGACAGACTCGGTTTCCAGGCCTTTATCTTAAATTAAAATCTTCGTGTGCTCGTAGAGCTTTTGTTAACAAAAGGAAATTGGTGAATCTTAGCACATGGGTTATCATTAGCACTGTAAGGGCATATTGTGCTCGGGGAAAGATTGGGATCTCAATAGCGTCAATAGCAAGTGCAATAAGTACCTCATCTTTAGTGGCTAAATATATTTCTGGGGTATTGTTTCTCCTCCCTTTATGTCCTGCTTGGATCATGTAATAGGTTTCTCATGTTTTCTTTTCAGTTTAATCCCAACCATCGTGACCTCAATGTGAAAGAAGCCTGGATGCAAGGTGTTACAGGAAAAGATGTTGTGGTGTCCATATTGGATGATGGAATTGAAAAGAACCACCCAGACCTCGAGAAGAATTATGTGAGTCTGAACAGAAAAGCATCTCGCACTGTACAATTTAAATTTAAAATCCCAGACTCCTTTTTTTTTTTTTTTTTTTTATTTATTTATTTATTTTTTTTACAAATTCCTGACTTTTAGGATCCTGATGCCAGCTACGACGTGAACGATGGAGATCCAGACCCTCAGCCTCGATATACCCTGGCCAATGACAACAGGTAGGTCTGCAGCAGATGCTAACAACAGAGTTATCAAAAAAAAAATTGTGTTTAAAAGGTTGAGTGCACTGATCCCTGAGGGGAAAAAAAAGGAAAGAAAAAAACAACCTCAGTACCAGATCATTCACCTTGTGTAAACAGCTCTGTACTGGCCTAGTTCATAGATCTCCTCTTGACTCTTAATGTCAGGGTGTGAGGAACTGTGTCCTTAGTCCCAGAAGCTTCTAAGAGACATTTGTAAATCAGTGTCAGTGCTGAGCAGGACAAAACGGGAGCTCAAAATGCAAAGCTCAAGGGAGGCTTACATATGAAGAGGCTTTCATCCTCTTCCTATCATGTGTGCTACACCATTGTCAAGCTGTAATATACACAAGCCTCCTCTAAGTGAAATGCATACAGTCATAAATGTAGTTATAGCTCCACAATAGGCACTGTGCATCAAACTGACTCTTTATGGCTCTAAGCCAAAGTGCATTTTATGTTCACCTTATTTCATCTCTGCAAATTTGTGCATGCTTTGTATGGGTTATGGGAGCAGTTTTAATCCTTAAACACAATTTGGTCTACCCTTTTATGGTTTAGGAAACATTAAAATGTCGCTATATCTTCCTGCCTCATATTGGTTTCTACTCCATTCTCTTGGATTTGAGAATTCATTTTACCAGGTGTTGATACGGGGCAAACCTAACAACAATCCACCCTAGCAACCAAAACAATCTTCCCACATGCATAGGCATTTCGTGGCTTGCCTTCAGTCAGATAAATCAACCACAGTTAAAGTAAATTTGCTTTAGTGACAGGAGCAGATTGCATGAAGAGCTATAAACCAGAAAAAGCTTTTCTCCCATTTGTCACTCCACTTAGAGCCAAGTGATTAAATCAAGTCTAAGAGCAACAACACAACAAAACTCTGATGGGCCGCATTTGTCATTGCTTGTGGTGGCGAAATTCATTATGTACTGAATTGGTTAAAATTTGAAGGGTTTTTTATTTTAGACTTTCTGTGCTTTGGGATGTTATAGCTTTGTTATTCATCTGCAAAGTGTAATTAATAACGACAGACTAAAAAAGCTCGAAGGTGCAAGAAGGTTGATCTCCTTGGCTGAATTTGGAGTGGAACTATCTCTGAGATTGTGCTCTCTATGTGAAAGATGTAGTTTCACATTGTGTCTGTGAGATCCAGCTTCTTATTAGTGTAGTTAGCGGTGCATAAGATTTGAAGGACCAAGATTCTAAGAGTCCTTAAAACTTTTTTTTGTCAAACACTTTTGTCTTGTAATCTAAAACCACATTTGTCCATCTTATCTTTAGTATTACATCCAAACTCAATTAATAGATTGAACTGATGCAAACAAGAGCACTAAACTGTAAGACTCATAATTAGTTAATTAAGAGTTAGCAAAATGGGTGGTTTGGACAGTTTAGTCAAGTTCACATATTGCACTTAAAATCTTTTCATGAGATTAAACCCTATTTTACACCTACAGCATTGTGACCCAACCGCACATCATTGGCTTATGAAATATAATATATAAATGTCTTAATAAACATGCATTACCACTGCCCAATGCACTCTGGTGTACAGTTGTAGGCTGCAGAATGAAATATCACCCATGTACTATTCAGATTATTTGCCTACACTGAAAAATATAGTTAGAATATTGTTTTTGGTAGAATTTTCCAAGTCACATTGCAAACAGCCTTATAACTGCTGTGCCCTGAGACTGTTGGGTGACTCTTTGATTAACACAAGCATGTTGGATGTGGTTTTGCGCTGTAGTCAGCTGTAAAAATGGGTTTAAGAGGAGCTCCAAATGAAATGAAGTCTAATGAAATTTTATTAAGGATAACCTGACTTTTTTATCATTACATACAGTAAAACCAGTTTAAATGCATGAAACTACAGGGTATAAAGTGACCATAAAGTCAGAGCATAAAGTTTTTCCCTGATTTCAACCATATGTTATCTAGGTCGGCCTGTTTGGGGTCTTGCCGGGTGGGTATTCCATGCCCTCTTACTTTATTGAACTTGTTGCATTTCTTACCCTCTTGGCAAGACGTGTTATCTTGATGCACTGGAAGGGCCCTAACCCCCCTACTCACTCTCTCTGGATAAAAGATGCCCTTACTTATATGAAGTTGGAAAAGATTAAACATTCACTTTGTGGTACTCAGGTTAAATTTTCTAAAATTTGGCAACCAGTCCTTAACCATGTTAAATCACTTCAGTTTAC